>JAQJVL010001636.1:0-161703 GCA_035578905.1 Stictocephala bisonia | reverse complement strand
TATTTGTTTTTTTAAAATGATGTTGATTTTATATAGTATAAAGACGCCATGTTGGATGGGGGAATTTTGGGGAGGGAATTTTCCCACGGGGTGTGAGTTGGCGCGGGCGGGAAAGGACGCCATATTGGATCCGGTCGCCATCTTTTGTATTTTATATAGTATGATGTGGGAATTTGAGGGGAATTTGAGGGTAATTTGGGGGTAATGTGTGGGAAGTGAGGGTAATGTGAGGGAAATGTGAGGGAAATGAGGGAAATGTTAGGGAAATGAGGGAAATGTTAGGGAAATGAGGGAAATTTTGTGGGGGAGGGGGTGGGGGGTTGGCAACACTGCGCCGCCATCTTGGATCCGGTCACGTGACCAAAAAAAAGTGAGTCTATTACTGTCCTATTTTAACTACTGACATTATGAAATTAATATTTTACATCCCTAATAGTAATTATCAGACTCAGTCACAGTAAAACGTAACACTTTTCTTTTACATACTGAATGTAACCTGTCTAAAACTGACATAATTTTGTAACTCTATTTTAGTGATAGTAGAACTTTATAAACATTGGGTCTTTTATAGTTATTTTTTATTGTATTGTATTTTATTTTATTGTATTTTAATTTGTATTGACTTCGCTTTTAAAATTAGTTCAAAATCACAGAAGTCCCCAGCACTGAGAGAATTTAATATTGTTTATTTCAAACAAACTCGTTCATCTACACCTATCACACTAATTCACCCCGCATATATCTACGATCAGCGTCTTATTACTAAACAAATATGAAGGACAGAAAGCATTTCAGTCACGCTTATTATATAACTCTTTCTTTTGAATCAGTCAATGCTCATCTACATCACACTCATTCGAAATCCATATTTGCCCATGTCTTGACGATCGGGTCTTATGAATAAATAAAATAAAAATGAAGTATAGAATAGAAATTACCTTTAATTTCCTCTAATCGAAAATACAAAGCAATTGAAAATCATATACTGCAATGAATATATAACCTATTGAAAAGAACAAAAAAACCTCCTAGACCTTCTGAGCCCTATCTATCTTACCAAAGAACCGTGGGAAACTGGCATATTCTAAAAATAACTGTGCCAGACAGTCCGGTAATATTTTGAACTACGCCCTTCGGCCTTCACTCACTCACACGCCAGACCACCCATGTACGGACAGACTTTTATTTATTTGTATTTCTTGACTAATATTATTTTTTACTATAATTACGTTTCATTCTTCAATATATTATAGAAGAGTAGCCCTTTATGTGAAATTATTCGTGTATGTAAATCAGACAACATTCATTTCTCTCAACTATTCTGCTCATATTTTAACACTGATCTTAAGAGTAGGTTTTAATTTTGTTGTTTTTTTATTTACAAAATTTACAGAACAAACGACAAAAGGTAATACAGTACAAAATACTATTGGAATTTAGGTTAACTAAGAATCAGGTGGGCCTAAAGTTATGTATTTTGAACTTATCATTTAAAACTTAGCTAGTTATTTGACTAAATTAATTAAGAATAACAATTGGAAAATGAAATGGAATGTGATATTTGGTAATAAGTGGAAAATATCCCATCAGTAGTTAATAAACCCACGTAAAAACACAAAAAACATCTAAACACATGTTAATGTTTAAAAAAGTCATCTGTGTGGCTATATTCCAAAGAGAAAACTATGCAAAGTTCAAGATTATCATAAAAATGGTTTCCAGACTATCAATAAATTTTGGTACCTGATTGTTTAGTTTAAGTATAAAATATTTATAGCTACATCTGGGATTTATGAAACGCCACGTGGTATCATCTTCAATAAAGTAAATGAAAAGACCCTTTCAAGTAAAAAACACAATTTAAAGGTGTTTTTAAGGAATGAAAAGAATTAAGATACTGTAAAGTCAGCAGTGGCAGACATATTAACGCCTGATTTGAATCCAGCACCATAATCAGCTGAATGGTAATGCAAGGTATAAAATCAACTGATTGAGTGCCAAAGTCAGGATGGTGATGAGAAAGGTTGAACGTCAGACACTTAATTCTATTATATAATTAATTTGGTACACGATATATACATAGATATCTTAAGACGACGTATTCAATGGGTTTGAAAGGGTAGAGTATAATTTATTTAGTTTAAATTGCTACCATGAAATCAAAACATCTTGCTTATTGTCAGTGTACTATTATGATAACAGACATAAAAGGTTTAAAAGCACCAAACCCGATAGTCTTAGAATGGCGTACCATTTTATTGCTTGTATCAGGAAATGAAGTCAGTGGTTGAGTGGAAAGGCCTTAATAAATTTAATAGAGCGCAGAATGTAAACTAAAGGCCTACTGAGAAAGTTGCATTGCAGGGAAACTGTGAAAACCACCGCAATTCTATAATGCACTAGAGTTTTGTTTATTCCCTGCACTTTACCCGGGTTCCCGTAGGAGTTGTAGAGCCACTTCCATGCCACTGCACGAGTGTGCTGTTGACCCTTATAGTAGCTGTTATGGCATTAACATGCTGTTTTACATTTTCAGCTAGAAAGGAATGCACTCACCACTTGAACGTAGCTCTTTCATCTTAGCTGTTACTCTATTGGATTTTGATATTTTTTTATCAACAGAGAATAAAAAAATATAAATCACATCCTATAGTGTGCTGAATGGGAGTCGAATAGATAGTTCTTTAGTTAACCATGTAGATGGTAGGAGCAGCATCGTTGTCAAGCCCTCCCTACATCACCTTCAAATCCTCGAGGATACACGAACTAATTGTTACTACAGATTTACGTAGACCGTAATGAAGTAATAACTGCCATTAAGTTGAAGTCTAAAATAATATAATATGAAGGCTTGGATTCTGCAATAGTAGAGAATTATATAGTTTTGTTTAACCATAAGTCTAACGAGATCAAAGTGTGTCATACAAAATATGGAATGTTCAGTACTTCCATCTTAGATACCTTGCATTGGACGTGTAAATGGCTATCTATTGTAAGGCGTATTGGCATTTACTTTTGAAACAAATATTTAAAACAGTTTATTATTTTGGCGATTGATAAATTTTACATAACTATTGAGTGATGTACTACTACTCACTACCTATGATTTCATAGGCGGGGCTGGCTACTTCTCCGCCATATCGTTTACATTACAACGATTTGTTGGTTTTAGCGGTGGGAAAAGAGTAGTTCTGTCTCACTTCCATCACACGGCCCATCTCTCTCACACATGTGCTTTCAGTAGGTCACAGTATAAGAAACTTACCTATAGTATATTTTATAGATAATTTTTTCAATTCCTTGTATAATCAGTATAACCTACATATAATTGCTTAACTTTTTCCACAAGGGATCTCAAAACTAATTAATCTCTTACTTGATTTTTATTTTTTCGACCAAAGTAATACGTAATTACTGTTAAATATCTAATAACCTCTTTTAGGTTGTTCAAAGCTCCCTTCAATTGTAGAACGCGTACAGTCAATTCACAGTCAGTGACCGCAGTGAGCTGTGTACATGCTGTCACAGATGCTAGAGTCAAACAGACGGCATGTTTAGGCGGCTTTGTCTGTGATCGCGCTGTTGAACACACGAGTCGGTGATTTCACAGATCAAAAGGGGCGAGTAATTCAAATCATTAACAGGCAATTAAAGTTTCAGCTCATTCAAAGTAGTTTACAGTCAAATTACACTTACATTACTTAAACAAAACATTTCCGTAAACAATGCATTAGAGGCGTAAATCTGAAATTTCAAACATCAGTACATATATGAATAACATGATTTTAGTAAGCTTGTTACACAGTTTGAATTTCTTAACTATTCAATCAAATGTTAAATAAAGTAATATTAAAAATTAATCAGTTAATTTTAATATTAAATGTATTATAAATACATTGTTAATTAATATAATGGATTAAAGTGTGACTTATTATAACATAATATTCGACGATGTTTTTAGTAAATATTCTTATCATTTATTAATTAATTATCTAATCGATTATTCTCTATTAATACTGTACAATGCTGTCTTCGTTTGGGAGCATCACTATTCAGACGTTACCATTAACGTTTATGACAAACAGATTTCATCTCTTTTCCTATACATTTATTTCTATTAAAACTTTTCAGTTTATAATTGCTGCTTAAGGTTCTGTTTTCAAAATAAAATCGACATTAATAAACAATGTCCAACAATATATGTAAGCCTAAATACAAATTATTTAAAGCAATACAAGTATGCTTAAAACAAAACAAACAAATATATTTTTACTACAGTACTTTGAGATCAGCTGTTTTCGTTGTGTTTATCAGCTGCGAAACTTCATATTTACAAATAGATGTGGTACATTTTCCACAATAAACAAAAAAATAACTTATTCCTCAATGTTTTTTATTGTTTTAAACGAAATTCCTAATAAAAGATTATCTATTTTTAACAACAGAAACTGCAAATTTAATGTAAATTTTCACTTGAATTGTAGCCCTAACCTTAAAAAATTAAATGTTTTTAAAACGTTTCAAAGACTGTTTTGATCTAAACAAATAATTAGTGTTATGGACATCTGTAGTGAGGTGTAGAGTATCCTTCAAAGGTCAAGTGAACATGTTCTTCACTTGTCTCGACAAGTCTCGCACTTCAAATATATGGTCTCGAACATGCAAATTCCCACTTTCTACTCTTGTTATGAAATATAAACTACGGAATAAATATATTTGTTACTAGTTGCTGTAAAGTGTATTGAAAACTAAAAACTAAATTGTGTATTGAAAAGTGTATAGAAAACTAAAGTCTATTGAAACTATTCAACATTTCAAGTATTACCTAATTCGTTTGCGGGAGTCAATGGCGTCACGCCTGTGATAGTGTTATCAGTGTTACAATACCATTAATGTTGTTCATTAAAACAAGGGGAAGTCCATTCATTCAGGGTTGGTCCAGCTATCAGTTTGGCTGATTAGGCAAAGCCGATACCGCAGGGTGGAGTTACATTGTCCTCTGTCGACCCACCCATTGTAACGTGGTATTTGTTCTTGTTAACACAGCAATTCATTATGATGAGGGAAATTACGGTCTTTTTTCCCTTTTTTTTTTTAGAAATCATTAGTCACACAAGTGGCGCAGTGCTGTAACTCAGCTACAAGTGCTGAGGAGATTGTAGGTGATATGTTCTATGCTCGGTCCTCTTAATAACAACACAGCGTCCGCTTAATAGCTGCCATCTGCATAGACTCTACTTAAGAGTCAGATGTGTCAATATTGGGTGGTTGTCAGGGTCTGATGTTGTCTGTAGGAGAGAAGTGAGTATCAAGCTTGCCAATGAACTTAAAATGAAATGAAATAATGACTTTTATTCCTTTAAATTACAAAACATTTACACAAAAATGATTCTGGAATATAACTAACCGCTGTATAAAATTCTGTGGTTAGTGAAAGATAACAAATAAAAGGACAAAATATTTGCAAGAACAATAACAGCCCGGTTCATTGATAAGGACATGTGATGTGCGGCTTACTGCCATGAATATGCCTAACTACTCTGATAATTACTTGATGGTATATGTACCAGAACTAAATAAATAATACAACAAATATTTACATCTACTTGCTCATATTGTAATTTAGACTATACATCCATAATATAAAGCTATAATTTAGACATTTTAAGCTAAAATAAAATTTTAATGTAAAGTAACTCTCAAAAGTTTAATAATCAAAACAGTGTTTTACCGTTCAATTAAATAAATACAATCTTTAAAAATAACAAAAATATAGTCTAATGTACAAACAAAAAACTTACACAACTAAACTAGTACAGGGTTACATATTAAATAACAATTAACTATAACTCTTTCCAAAATTGAATAAATAAATGAGTTGGAAAGTTTTAAATTGCATAACTAGTAATGGAGCTTTAAATTAATCTATTTAGCAAGAAATCTAATTCTTCTAAACTTAAAAGCCAGTTCTTAATTTTCCTATGAAAAGATTTTGAGCTCTTAACATCTTTTAATTTTGGTGGGACTTGGTTAAACAAATGAGGTCCTAGATATAAAAAGAAACGTCGGGAAGCATATTTTCAAACTTTGGGCTTTATAACATCACCCCTCTGTAAATTTTTTGTGAAGTATTGTTTTTGAGTAACATTCTGGTTGCCACTTCTAATAAAGAATAATCGCAATACTTTAAATATAAACAAATATTGTACCGGGAAAATGTTTAACTGTCGATAAATTGCACAGGAGGAGCCTCGTTTTCTCTTTTTCAAAATTATACGAATAAAAGTATTTTGGTGATTCAAATAATGCTATATTGTAAGCTGGATTGTATTAGTGCATGATATAGTGTAGACAACAAATTTTACATCACACTATATCATGTTTCTTAAAAAATAAAACTGTCGTACATTACTTCATATTTGATTTTGCAAAGTGTAAATATGTTTCTTCCAACTCATTTTTTGGTCAACGTATAAGCCTAAGTATTTAAAATAACTAACTTGTTCTATTTCTTTACAGTTACAAGAATTAAAATCCATACACATTTCATAATGATATATTATAGCTTTTGCAAAATTAAAACCCTTTAATTCAAAATTTACAAATTTTGTTTTATCAACACTGATTAGCATCAGACAAGTCAGTGTTAAATTAAAATTAGACCAATACTACGTGGTTCAGATTGCACGTAAAGCTGTAAGAAACATCTGGTCTGGTCATTGGGCTATTAATAAAGAGATATTTTTTGTTCTATTTTTTACGCCAGTGTCATTGTTTTACTTAGTGTACCTTCAATCGTTGTTAAGGATCACCGGACTAAACCCCTCAAGCAAGTGGATCTCCCGGGATTTGAGCCATTCTGCATATGACGAAGAAGTGCTAACCACCACAAAAAATATATGTCATCTGCACGAATTTTGAGTTGTTATATATACCGTTATCTTTGGTCGAAAGAGAAGATCTACAACATAACATAATATTATTGCTAGATTTTACTATATGAGAGATTTTGTACTGATGGCGCAGTACTGTAATACAGTTACTTGGACAAAGTGTTGTGGAGATTGTAGGCGATAGATTATATGCTCCGTCCTCTTAATAATGACATGGCATCCGATCAATCATTGTCATTGACATAGGCACTACTTGAGAAGTTTGGAGTGTCCATGTTGGGTGGTAATCAGTGTCCGGAAGCTGTAGGTCACTTAGTTTCCCTGGCTATTGGGCTTTTAATACATGGCCCTCTCTGAGGAACAGTCAAACTCAGTTAATAACCAGACTACACTCATTCACACTCATCATACACTCATGTAATCATTCATATTTGCTTTAAAATACGCACAAAGATGTGTCGGCGTCTCATATCTAAGAATCTATACTATTTTGTTTGGGATCTCCAGCAATAGTGCCTTCAAGAGTGCTATTAAAAGGGGAGGAATCACGTTTTGTTTGTTTTAGTGAGACAGGAACGCTGTTACCCTAGCAACATTTGCGGTGAAATCCAGAACTAAATTCTTTGCAGCGCCGAATTGTCTAGGTGGAAGAACACAATCAATTATATAAGTGACTACTTTACATTCTATTTTTGAAAGAATCTAACTCTATGATTTTTTACAAACTTGGCTCATAGCGAATGTTAAATACAGTGGATTTAAACAATGTTTTAATGCTTTTAGAAGTTACCTGCGTTAAAAATTTGCTTTTATACACTGTTTAACCACGAGAATGGATAATCTGCAGTGAGGGGTGTAAGATACCCTAAAACAGTAGTACTCATGAGTACTACCCTAAAAAATAGTAGTAATGAGCTGTGACCTCATTAGGTCATATGACAAACATTACTACTGTATTTTACGTTAAAATATGATACTAAAAGCAAAACAAAAAATTTACTAGATAGGTTTAAATAAAGACGAGTTTTCGGAATAGTGATTAAATATTGGATGAAAAGATTTACATAACAAACAAAACACAAACGTTTTAATCTCTTCATTTACAAAAATTCCAATAGTCGGATTAACTCAAATGACAGAGACAAAAACAAACGCATAAATCCGGTTATCAGGTCAGATATTGGTGCTCGGCATTGTTTCTTGCTGTCAAAGAATAATTGTTATTAACTGAACATATCTTTATAAATCAACTAGCCTATTTATTTATTTATTTATACATTCGTCTCTCTCTCTCTCTCTCTCTCTCTCTCTCTCTCTCTCTCTCTCTCTCTCTCTCTCTCTCTCTCTCTCTCTCTCTCTCTCTCTCTCTCTCTCACACACACACACACACACACACACACACACACACACACACACACACACACACACACACACACACACACAATTTTAAAATTCACGATTTTCAAAGCCTATTAATAAATATTCTTAATATTTTTTTTTTAATAATATATATAATATAAATTTTGATAAGCCAGTGTTTATTATCCTCTTTTGAATGATGAGAAATGGAAATTTTAGGATTTTTAAATTAATTGCAGTTCATGAAATATAAAATATAATATTTTCAATATTTAATTCTTTAATCTCAAGGGTTTTTTTCTACTTTTTCTTCTTTCTGATTGTTCTCTACTCTGTATTGTTAAAATCGGATCCTTTCTTTAGAAATTATTTTTTGAATTATTTTGTTCTATACAGAAAAATTCATAGAATACTATATCTGATATAAAAGATTTTTCTTAATTGTTTTATTTTTCTGTTTTCCCTTTCCGAAGACAAGTTCTCGACCCTATCTAACAAGTTGAAGACTTATTTATTTTTTATAAAGCTTCCTCATGATATTACACAAACAACACATACATAACACTCCATAACAATCAGTTTGTATGATTTATTGAACCACTCCAGTATTTTATTTTCTATATCCAACATTAATGTTGTAATTATTGACTCTAATGGTTATTGAGGATGTGCTTAAAAAATCTAGACCTAAAGATTCAGAACATTGTATAATAATGTATACAGAAATAATAAATAGGGTGCGTTTTTGTTCAATTTAAATATACTTGTTCTATTTCACTGTAAATTAAGTATATCTTGATCCCTTTATCTTACCTTATCACTTTACTAATTCATTTCGATCGTGTTTACTTATTTTAAGAAAACATGCAGCAACAGAATATTTATTTTAATTTTCATCTCTCTAATTTAACTGAAACATTTTGTTTGTTAAATGTTTCCATTATAATGATATCATACGAATCTTAATTTTAATAAAAGTTATTATTGTAATTGAACGTTACTTTTCATTTAAAATTAAGCGTAGAAAAATGTAAATATAAATTGTCCAAGCAACATCAAATCATGTAATACAGATAGATATCACAAAGACTATGTTGAACCTTGGCATTTGGGTATTGCTGATGCTACTAGGGATACGAACTTTGGACTCCGCAGTTCGAAGCCTGAGCCACTGACCCACTACGTATACAATGCATGTTGTAAAATTACCAATATGTATGAACATACATGTAATTTTACAGATATTATCAAACAAGGAATGGTAAATGTAAAATTACACTAACTTAAGTGTGAATTTCGTTATGGAACGAACTTTCTCTATACAACATTTTTTTAAAATCACCAGTAAAACTGAAAATTAGCTGAAATAGTTTTGTTTTTTGGTTGACTGGAAGTGATTCATTATATATTTACAAAACCGAGCGCCGAATTACAGCATTACTTTCACAGTTTAAAATTTGTATTACACACACAGATTACTTTTAAGTTGTAATATTTTAATAGTTCACGTTCCAGTTGTAGGAAATGGACTCCAATGTTATTTTCTATTTTTATTGCAATTATATTTGAAATTATGATCATTAATATAGTTAGTGATGAGAGGTGTTCATTGCTAATTTTTTTGTACGAAAATTATTAACTAGTATATTTTATACGAAAACCGTCTAAAGAAACATTTTCATAAAGCAGAATTTTTGAGCCTTAAGCCGAAAAAGGCTTCCTCAGGTAATAGAATGCCTTATTACAACCCCCCCCCCCACTCTCTTCTTAACACTTCTTTGGTGGATTCTTTATAAATACGCCTGTACGTTTTCGTATTCTCTTAGCATGACTTATTTATTCAACGAAACTTCCGCCTTCATATAAAGTGTGTAGGTAATTAAGTTTATTACATGTAAAATTTATATGTGATAAATTTTACTATATGAGATTACATTATTTTTATTGGATTTGATAGCGAAAATTTTTATTATAAAAAACCATCTATTTACAATTTTATGCCTTCTTCGATTAAAATTATTTTGACGTAAAACAATACTGAATTTTGATTGATATTGTTAATATTTTTAAATGTATTTTTACGAGTGTTTGTTTTGTTTTTCGCCAAAATAAATGTCACGAGATGTCTTAACTTCTTTTCGCCTTAAGATTATTTTAATATAATGGATGTATTTAACTATTTGAAACTATATGTGTTAATTTTATTCATTTTGTTTAACTACAATGAAACAAGATTGTATTTTACCCAGCATCAGAACTCTTTTGTTATAACAACCAACAAATTTGTATTATAATAACCAACAAATTGCTATAACAATGTAACAAAGTTATCTTGCATATGTTATATATGTAAATTCTAATTTATTAAAGTATATACATGTAAATGTTATCTCACGAGCCCTAGCCCTCGTGCTCATTACAATGGTAGTCGATACCATTATATTTTTTATGGATTTTACAGATTAAAACAAAATTATTGTTGGAATGTGTGTATTGTAGGTTATAATGTATTAGAAATACTTACAAAATATAAAAAATACCTTATTAAAAAATGCGTACCTTATTAAATGTAGCCACTTCAATTTTAGGTATTAACAATTATTGTCATTTATAAGTCAAAATTAATTTAAAAATGTCGTATATAATTTTATCAGCCATATTATATACGTAAATTAGTTCTTTAAACTAACGCTTTAAAGGTGTTTGCTGTGTAAAATAAAATAAAATAATCCAAAATAAAATGAATTAAACCTACCAATCTATTGAATTTTATAAATAAAATAATTTTTACAATAATCTACTATTTTTCTTCCTTGCATATTGTAAGAGCAAGAATTCAACCGTATGAGTGGGGAAATAAAAAAATTACGATATTACTATTTGAAAATTGTTCATTCAAAGTATTTCTTAAATTATTCTTTATTTGTTTTACAGTTGAGTTTGTTTTAATAGTGTTCTAGGTGAATAATTTTTATGATATTTGTCTTTGTTAATTGTGGACCACCCTTATACCTCCCATGATTGATGTGACTACCAGCGACATCAAATTTAAACTTACTAAAAATATTTTTTATTAGTAATAAATCTTAAGAGAGACAAAATATCCAAGAGAGACACCCCAAAATGAACTACTGAACATACTGTGGCTGGAAGGCTGATCAAGTAAACACGTTTACCCATCCTAGTTTTTATCGTGGTTTGTTGTCTAAATCGAATTTTTATGTAAGGCATAACAAATTCTAATATTAATTTTTTAAGTTGTTATTATATTTTAGTATTTGAATGTATTATGATTTGATACGATAACAATAACTTTGTTAGAAATCGCCTATTACAATATTGTATTTTTTAATAGCTAAATAGAGTCATTTGAATCACTATATTATATTTAGTTAGTCATTAGGCCTATATTACGTGTTGGTAGAAATTTAATACAAGCGAACGTCACAAAACACACGTTTATTACACTATAAGTACAAAATGTGCAAATATTATAGTGCAGATACCGGTAAAACACGTTTACCGTCAGCTTAGTTTGTTAAGGGGAAAATGTGTTAATTTGGAAAAGATTGAAACTGGCGTTCAACTGCTCTACTGATATATTATAAATACATGGGAAGCAGACTATTATTTATTTTTTAAGAAAATGTAAGAATTGCGACAAAATTATGAAAGAACAGGTTAACTTTTTATTCTAAAATCGTTTTTCGTACTGTATTCTCAGAAAACAGAAGAACACAAGAAACTCTACTATTTCAGTAGTCACCGTTTTCATGGTCCCACCCAACCGTCATGAGTTTCCCGACCGTGACAAGTGTTAGTATAAAAGTAGCTCAGTTGAATACCAGTTACATTTTTTTTTTTTGCAATCCATTTGGTCTAAGGAAGGTAAACGTGTTTTACCAAAATCAACCACCATATAATTGCGTACTTATATTGTAATAATACTGTAAAATGTGTTTATGTGATATATGTGTAATAAGTTTACTTTAAGAATTGCTCATTCGGATTTTGCTGTAAACATTATTTATTTTGTTTTCAGCGGTGCACTATGGAATATCAGCTCTTGAATTTTACAAGAACGAAAATATTGTTATAAATTCTAAAGCTTTGATCATTTCACGTCTTTAAAAAGGAAAGCGTTTTGGCAATATATTACTTTGTTGAGGAAGTCCTTGTATTTGTAAATTATCTCTAGAGAAAACAATCAAACACTTATTAGATTCGTTACCCTAGAATTTATTACAGTATAGAGTCAAGTTTATTTTCTTTATTAGTCATAAATTAAATACCCTAACAGCCCTTTGCTTGTCTTTAGACTGAACTTGATTCGTACGTGGATACAAAAATGTCTACGTATTTAAAAACAAAACGTGGATACAAAAAATATGTGTAGAACATATTAAAAAAAGGGAAAAGATTTAGCAAATGTTACACATTTAAAACCTGCCTTCGTAAACAACAATCCCCGCCCTTACAGCTGGCTCGGGGTGACGTAGTATGCCGTACATTTTGTAAGAATGTGGCTCTAAACGTGGGGGTTGTATATTCTCATAAACACTGAACAATTGCTTATGTACATTCTATCATATGATTTCTCTTTCAACAATTGTATAAATAGAGATTGGTATATGTATTATATATTATAATATTATATATAATATAATATACATTTTTACTAACGCATTTGGACCTTTTCCGTTAACTTATTAACATAACAATAACATAGCTAAACCTAACATAACCTAACCATACATAACCTAACCTAACCTAACCTAACATAACCTAACATAACATAACCTAACCAAACCTAACATAACCTAACCAAACCTGACATATCATGACCAAAGTAAAGGTAGTGAATTAACAGAAAAATTCCCCGTATTTTATACATTATTATTTTGTTTGTTTTATCATTAGAGCACAACAAATTAAATTAAAAATGCATATAAAAAGTAACATGAAATGAAATCCATTATTTGATTGTTATTTCTATTGGTAATAAAAATTATATTTAAATACATGGATTTTAATACATTTATTTATAATATAGATTCCTTTTGTAAACATATATTGATGAACATATTTATAAGTTCTAATATTAATATATATTTCAAAACTATGTACTCACTCATAACGAAATCTCCCGAACCACACAACACATTTTGATGAAATTTGGAGGGAAAGCATATTTTTTATCATAGAGGGCACTAAGAAAGGATTTATCAAAATTTTATTCTATGGGGTATAAACGTCCCCTCAATGCGTCTTTTCTTTACTCTAATTATAGGAACCCCAGTGTTAATTTAGTTTGATAATTAATTTATTTCGAACAGATGAAACAAAAAACATGAACATGAATCAAAATCAACATATTTTTGTTACGTTTAAGAGTCTCTTAGCCAGACAACATGTCGTGAAGAGTTCAGTGACTCATGTAGACTGGTCAACCTGACAGACCGAGAGATGGAACCACGGAACGACAGAGTCCGAGCCAACGGCCACAAAAGTAAACAAATCGCAGCGCACGAGGGATCTCAGGCAGCCTGGCAAACTACGACGACAAGTAGCAAAATTTACCGGTCAAACGATCCGGTACAACTCCAAACAGTAATTCTTGAAATAAGTACAAAATAGTGATAAATATGACATTAATAAAAGTTAAGTATTCTAAGCGTACTAAACTTTAAACGACTTTTAATTACTCTTACTTTGAACTTAAAGTAATAGGCAAAAAATAGAAAAAAATCTGGATTCTAAATCCTGGAGATGCGATGTATGTGATGCGCAATTACATTTTAAATATTATTTCAGTTTTGTTTGGGAAACAGGAGGAAGTGGTTCTATGAATAGTAAACAAACAACAGGGCAAAGAGTCAAAATATTTAAATCTACCATGATACAAGAGGTAATTAAAAAAAGGAAATGTATTTAAAAAACTGGGTGATGAGGTCTGACATGTAAAGAGAAAACACATTTTCCCTCCAGTTGGAAAAATATATTTTGAGATCGTTGGCAGTATTTTTGCAAAATAAAATGTTGAAAAAAAAACAAAATACTTTGCTGTCAACAGATATATGAATACTATAATATTGTATTAGATATTAGTGTTCTTTCTATTTAGATAAATAAATAGGATACTTAAATTGTTTATCATTGACTCAAATTTTCAAATAGAATTCTATGTAATGTAACATTAATTTTTCTTATAAGGAAAATACATTATTTTACATATTTATGACAGATAAAATAAAATAATGTGTTTTCCTCAATTGCTGGAAAGTTTGCCATGGAAGATAAATATACTGATAGAATATACATCAGCAAGGGTTCGGTTTGAATGAGAACATACAACCACCACGTTGAGGCCCACATTGCTACAAAATGTACGACGTACTACGTCACCCCGAGCCAGGTGTAAGGGCGGGGGTTGTTGTTTACTTGGCGTGTTTTAAACTGTTTAGAGAGCTAAACATAAACTTTAAAAAATCCACAGGAAATCGTCATCACCTCACGTTTTGTTAATTTGACATCTATTCACTGTTAGATTAAGTTATACCCACAATATTAAAAGTATTGAGTCGAAATGCTATTCCTTACTATTTATTCACACGTTAGTTCAACCCTCAACCCTGCCCTTGGCTATAAACTGAATTAATACATATACGGGGGGGGGAGGGGGTTATATATAGAAAATCCTTTGTAAATTAAAAACAAAATTAAATCAGATTTAATGCCACCTCTTTTCTTTAACTTGCCTTTTCGAATTGAATTGCCCTAAATATTATAACAGCCCAACATAGTCCCAAATAATAAGTTCCACTGTAACCCAGACAATTCAAGAGGTATAATCTGGATTACGGTCTCAACCTTCATGCTAGAACTGTTTAGCTCTACCTAGAGGTCAATTATATACCATAATTTAAAGCTTTCGAAGCATCGTCCAAGAGCCTACCACACCTACTCCACCACACAGAGAAAGGGGGCAGAGTAACTTGTCACATACTTTTTACAAAACCAAAAATTTTACACAACCCAGCTATATTGTTATAAAAACCGCTTTTAATTTCTCATGAAATTAACTGTATCGATTACTTGACTTACCTTGTAATAAAACCATTGACGTACCTTCTACTGATATATTCACGATATTTAAGAAATATATTGCCTTAACGAAGTAACCCAATTGACCATCACGTCCATACAAACACACTCATAACACTACCAACTATTTAGAAAAAAAAAGAAAAAACTAATATAACTGGTAATAAGAATAATTTCCATATACTATATTTATAATGCTAAAAATAAATTATATTTAAACTACTTAATTTTTGTATTATGTGCTGAAAATCTCACAAATATAGGGTTTTTATAAAATTTAGCTAACTTATTTTATGAATAGACTTTTATATGTATTTTGTGAAATGTAGTCACAACTAATTAGATTTTTGTTAAAGATTCTTGAAGTTAAAATATGTATTTTAAATGAAAAGCGTTCTTATTCATATCAGTTAATTCAAATCAAAGTTTCGTTTGAAATGTATTTAGAGTTAGAGATAATTTATTTTTAAATAAGTATTTTTACAATGATTTTACTTCCTTGCAAGATCCCATATCCTACTTTAATATCCCTTAAAGAAGATGTGCCATAAGGTAAAAATGTGTGTAATTCAGGACTAGAGAGACTTTCTCAGATGATATGAATTCTTTATCGAGACATCTACCCCCATTCCCCTGAACAGTTCTTTATCGGATACTTAAAAATACACCTGGATCCCTTGACCTTTTCTACAAATATTATTACTTCTATCACTTTCAGATCAATAACATTGTTTATTAAGAACCTGTATGAGCTTACTTTAATAGTTAAACATTATTATTTATTTATTTTATATATCATGAAACCATTTTTAAAGTTTCTCGAATAGTGTACTAAAAACATCATTTTAGTTGAAAAAATATTTATGTAATTTTGTCCTAAGTTATCAAAAGACAAGGCGCCTTACTACTAAAACAATTTTTTTAGTTAGTTTTTCATTACTGTTGGAATTGATTTAATTTTATGTTAGCCTTCCGTTTGTTTCTCCTGGCATGTAAACCTATTTAATTAGAAATTAATAAATTCAGTACTAGATTAGAACAAAGTGATTTAACCATAAAACCGTGACTACTGTACTTTTATTAATGCAAGTTAGAGAATATATTAAAAATATTTATTAAAATTAGACACTTGTCTTAATTTATAAAATTTATAACACTTTTTTTATCCATTGTGGTTATTATTAAAATAAAATGTATGTGATACTTATAATATTTCTTCTTATAGCTACTTACCAGTCTTAATTAAGACATATATTCATCTAGTGGATTGATAAGGAACTATTCTATTTTTAGAAGCCCAAAATAATGTTTGTTTTTTAAAGTATATAATATATTCTTTAGTAATAATTATATGCATGATTTTATAAAGCCAAAAACAAAAAAATGCAATGAGTTTTATATTTTAAATTAAATGAATAATATCTTTAAAAGGCCCAAAGTTAGGACTGAAAAGTACTCTTTTACACATAACCTCAATACATGCTGAAAAGATTACTTTTAATTAAAACATAAATACATTTTAAAACAAAATAATTAGTATTCGATCCATGGACAAATTAACGTTTTGGTAAAATTATTATTGTTCTTTTTAATTTGTATGTTTTAATAAAATGTTGAACCAAGCTATTTAATTTATAATGCAAGTTGATACATTGTATTATAGTTATTTATATAATGCATTGCTATAATAAATTGTAAAAATAACCACATCAACTTTGCCTAACTATCCAGGGAAAAATTCATGGGAACATACGATTTTTGCCTAATGGATATGAGTACTTATTAATGAGTGTGTTTAGAAACATAAATAGTTTTAAAAACTGATTAGTAACCTATTAAATATCAATTATAGCAATTTTCTACTAAGTAATGGTAAGTAATGGTAACAATACGTTGGCAGAGAGTAAAAATGACTAAACATTTCACAATGAAAACCAAATCAGCCAACATTTTGTGCCACGTTTAGGTTTTTTGTATCAGCTGTTTGAAATAAATTAATAAGTTAAATTATCACCAATGTGGAAAAAGAAAACATTGAGGAGCTGTTGAATTGAATTTTGAGAAATGCTTTCTTAGTGGGTCTCTATGATAAAGTGGTTAAATTCCCTCCAAATTTCATCAACATCTATTCTGTGGTTCTAGAGCTTTCTTGATGAGTGAGTACATTGTTTTTGGATTGTATATATTAAGATTAAATAGCTGTCATATGAAAGAGTTTATTAAAAGCTGATGTAATTTTCTATTATTAAATTACTTCTAATTTAATAAAAGTAAAACTTACAATACAATTATTTTGTTATTAGAAATTTTAAATTGAAACATTTTAATTATAAATACAGTATTTCTATTTTTTTAAATTTATAGCATCTAAATTCCAACTAAACTAGTAAATATCGCACTTTTATGTGTTCTCTTGTTTCATATAAAATTATATTTAAATATCAATTGAAAATACAATACAATATAAAACTTATATTGTATCATATTTAGTGTAATAGTTATTTAAGTTTAATTTGCAATCAACATGAAATAATAAAACAACGAACTGTAATTTATTACAAAATAACGTTGAAGTCACTGTTATCCTAAACTTTTTTATACAACCTGTAACAGAACTGACATTTAACGCTTGGATGCGTTCAGAAAGTTTTGATGGAAAAGTTTTTCAATAGAACTTGAAGATAGTGTAACACGTATTTATGATACATGCCAAAAACTTGGATAAAAAGATACAGATCTATATTTTATAGTAACACTATTTTGGCTACGATACATGCGTTCATATTATCATATGATGATGTTTTATGAATATTATTAGAAAAAAAAACAAAACATTGCTAAGAAAATATTTTCATGTAAGTTTTTTTTCTTCTCTTCTTGATTAGTTAACCCTGGGGTTGGTTTGCAGAAGTTCTACATTCCAGTCTCTTTTTTGCTTTCCTTTCATATCCATTATGATATCAGGCATGGAATTCAGCCTGGACCTTATTTAGTTTTTCTTTTCAATGAGACCTTCTATCATATATTTTATAAGCCATTCCTGCGTATTATATGCACAATCAGCTTGTCTTGTTTACAAAACTGAAAAATAAAATAAAATTCAAAACTGAATACAAAACTGAATACAAACTGAATACAAAACTGAATACAAAATAGTGTTGTAAAATAGTATTCTTCAAAAGTTTACAATATTATTGTGATTACAATAAATTTGATATACAATAAATAATAATATACATTAAATAAAATATGTTAATTTTCAAGATCTAGATCTAGTTTTAAACGCCCTATATTTATTACAAAAATTGAGTAAAATGCTCTTGCATATTGTAATAATTACATTACCAGCTAAAAAATTACGTAATTAAGTAAATATATACAAAAGTAAATCACTGGTGAATTTAAAGAAGTAATATATCTCTTCCTTTTTCCATATATCAGTTTTACGCGCCGAGAAGAAAGTACCAATAAATCGTGCTCCCATCTGCATAAAGCTGGGAATAAATCCAACAGTGACTTCTTCTTGAAACTGGTCCATTTTAACTTCCAAATGATATATTACTTACTATCATATGACTTTCTAAACTAATATACGAAACTACTGAAGTGTTATTGCTTTTAAATTTAGTTGGACTCTTCCATCGAGTCGGTTATTATTAACTGCACAGCGTTTCGAGAGGTGTGGAACTCATTCTTAAGTGGCCTGAATTAACTTACATTAATTAAAAAAAAAAAAAAAGTCTGAAATTTATTGTTATTTATTTTTACATACTTACAACCTATTATATGTTTTGGTTAGCCACGTCCTCCCCCCCCCGACCTCCTTAAAGTTAAAATTAAACATCGTCTTATTTTACCAGGCGAAGTTAGGGCTAAGAAACCCTCTCTAACACTTAACCTGGGGACCAAGGTTTATGGGTGACTTCCGAACCACCACCAGTGATCGGGAAGGCGGGCTGCATGCAAGGACGGGTTCGCTCAGACGGCCACCTCACGCTCGATGCTGCTTGATTCCATTATCTTGCGATAGCGTCGGAACCCTCCGGTCAAGGCCACTGGCTAAAGTCCTTTAGGCTGGAGGCAGGTGCAGCATATATGTAATATTTAAGTTGTTTTTTATGTTTTATTATTATAATTGATTGTCTTGTTTTTTTGATATTGTTTTTAAATTTGAGGACTTGTAATTGGCATTTTGTTTGTTCCCCACTGAGCCAACGGTCGGTACTTCACTCGTTGAATACAGTTCACGCACAGGCCTGTAGGCTCATTTGAACTGGCGAGTAAGTAAAATTAAGTTTTTATTTTAAATTTATACAATTATATTTTTTTGTGAAAGAGTAGATTTATAATATATAAAACTTATTCGTAGAGTGTACTTAAATGAGGGAGTTATGTACCTTTGTATAATATTCAAGGACGGGGACAGTGGGGGGGGGAGTGGAGGGAAACACGTTGCTTAAGTGTTAGTGATGTAGGCTCTTTACTACTCCTAACGACAGATATAATGAAATGTAGAACTGAAATCTTTGGAGCACTCAACTGGGCACGTGGATTAATTCATTAAAAGGGAAACTCGTTTGGTAAAATGTTTCAATGAAAATTTTCATATAAACAGCTGTATGGCGTAAACCTACTCTGCAATACTGCATACATTTATTTTTTTTATAAATAAAAGAAAACGAAATATTTCAAGGTTTTTAAAGGCATTTTTCAACAACACGGTCTTTAGAAATGACGGTTTAATCAGCGGGACTTCAATGTAATATCTGCTGGACTTGAAAAGTAACTGAAAATTGGTACCTTTTGGAATGCATTCAGTAAATAATTAAGGCGTGTGATGTTTGAGTCAATGATTTCGTTGACTAATTGCTTTTTTTCTGTTGGCCGATGCAGCTGTAATTATATAACTAGATTATTGGATATTTTTAAATAGGGGTTCTCTCCCAAAATAACTTATTTACTCAACAATCACTCTGATTAAACGTCATACCACTACTATAATTTAAATAGGTATAAAACTTAAGTTAAATTTACTTTGCCGGTACTTTCGTCCAGTAAATATTGTCATACAGTGCATTATTTGATTTTAATACAACAAAGCATTTCTTGAATGTTTAAATCATTTAAAAAGTCAAAACTTTTAGTGAAAATTAGCCCATTTTTCACTAATCATTTAATTACATATATTGTTTACCACAAATAATTTTCTTAGATGTTAAGAGTATTATAAGGTATACTCACTGAATTAACATTGAATAAACTTTAATAGTATGTTGGACCTTTTCCGTTAATTCACTACCACTACTTCGTTAGGTTATGTTAGGCTTGGTTGCGTTATGCTAGGTTTGGTTACGCTTAGTTATGTTGTGTTAGGTTTGATTTGGTTATATTAGGCTAACCTAATTTATGGTTATGGTAGTGAATTAACGGAAAAGATTCAGGGTTTTTAATATTTCAACTGTTTTAATATTTTAGCTGTTTTAATATTGAATAAACTTTGAGAGTTTCAAAAGAACACTTAAAACAATGATCTGTAGGTCCCAAAAGGTTAGGTTTTTATCATATATGCAATATTTTTACATTAAGTAGTAACTGTATTAATTTAAATTTTATAGTGTTATTTTTATAGCCAGTTCACGTTTTAAATTCATGCATATTTTATTTATTTTTAGTTATTTAATGGGAATTTCTGAGGCCAGTAGGACAGAGTCCTGAGGTCAGAGATGAAAATCCTTTCTTAGTGAGCCTCTAGGGGACAAGATAAGCCTATGTAAAAAAATGTCAATCAATTGGACTTATAATTTTGAAGAAATATTGATGAGTGGTAAATGGATTTTATGTATAGATTATAATTTATGACAAGTAGAACATATTATGATGTAAAACTGCGAATCAAAATGATGCGCATCAAGATGATTGCAGGTCAAACAATCGTATACAGTGATCGAGCAGGAATCATATTAGTTGGCAAGCTGTGCTAGTTACAGAGTAGGGCGTATAAATGGGCTAATTGCAGGGCTCCCTCTCTCTCTCTACTTCTTGTATAACTTAAATTATAAAATGTTACGTTTACTAACTATACTAATTAAACAGGTCATTTCTTTAAATTGAAGGTCAGAAGATTTTTTTAAGGAGAGGTTGATCTTCTTAAACTTTATCCTGCCCTATAGACTACTACTGACCTGTGCGGGGGGGGGGGAGAACTTATTCAGAGTAAGGGGGAGAACCAGTGCAGTACAAGGTGAACATTACTGATAACACTCCCAGTTAAGGCCAGGATTTGAACCTGCGCTATCTCTAGCTTAGGCTCAAAGTCCTGACGCCTTAAGCAGGAAACCCATTGTACCATCACCGTCAGGCACCATCCGGCAACGACAGTCACCGTCGGCTGCCATAATCACGTATTGTTTCAGGCGATAACCCACTTGCCCGTCATAGCTCCGTCAGAAACCGGGGCTACACAGAAGAAATACAGCGATGGAGAGTTCGTCAGACGAAGAAGGACGGAAGAAGATGAGATACAGAAACGGAGGAAGCATAGGTACTGGGCGCACGACATTTTCAGAAGGTGCACTTCCGTGAGGTCATTGGTCCTGAGGAGCGACTGACCTGACACTGAAGTAAGTTAATTAATTATAGATCGATTTATTAGATCGTGAACTAGAAGATGAATATTTCCTATATAGGCAAGAGTACTAACACTGCCCAACACCTTTACAGACCGAGCAATGCCCCATTCTTTGATCGCTATCGCCACTGAGATTTCATTGCACTTTATTGTATCAGCGTTGTTTACATAATATTACAATATGTACAGCAACACTTTTATTTTAAAAGAGAACTACTTTGTTAAGTATCTATATATATATATATATAAAGAACCACACTTAGCAATTTTTTCTTGATGTTTTTAATGTTTAAAATCGATTTCGGTCTCGAAAGACCATCATCAGTTTAACATAGAATATATTTTTATTTAACATAGAATATCAGTTTAACATAATATCTCTATCTCTCTCCCACATTTAATCAAGAAATTTCACCGTCTAACAAATACGTCTAGTACACGATCGGGGTCTTAGAAATGAATAATAATGAATAACTCAATGTCATGATTATATCAATGTGTAATATTAAAACAGTAAAATTAAATATTTCTTTTCTTCACGTTTTAAAAGTCAAACTTTGAATACAAATTTAAGACCTGTAATTTGTAAATAACTTAACCTAAAATTTATAAAATAAATTATATTAAATTTAAACTCACATATTTTATTCTTCTTTAATCCATTTACATTAGGTTGAATTGCAGTCTAACTATGCTTTACTAACTATACTGTGTGCACTTTAATTAAGAGGGATTTAAAGAGAATACAGTGCGAATGCTTCGCACGGGTCGGCTAGTATGATGCAAATTGGCACTTCTCAGGGAGTTTCAAAAGATTTCAATCTACCCCTAATCTCACTATTTTGCAAGATATCTCACGTGCTGAGCAATTTAAATCCAGAAAACTATCTTTTCGACTAGCTTCTCAGTTAATATTAAACAAATTCTAACCAAAAATAACTGGGCTTTACTTTACTCACTTAAGACCCAAATACTTTGAACCTTTTACATATTTTTAGATTTTATTTATATTTTCAATCCGATTTTAACATTTGTCTTTCCTCTTACTTTTTTTTTGGCAGCTGGTGTTGAAAGCCATACGTTACATATATTTATCAGATACCTAATTTTAAGACAAATGTCTCTGAGCAATGGAGGAATCTGAGTAGAAAATTGATTAGTCTTAAAATTTGACCGAATGAGAGCTCGTGCGTGTAGTGCTGATAGTAGCACTGCGGTAGCGTTAGAACAGAACGGTTCAATCTTGCCTTGTAATAAATAATACTTGTAAAACAGAATTTTAATACTTTATTCTTTTATAGACTGGACAATGGCAGAAGAAGATGTACCATTTTCAAAACAAATGCGTCTGGCGACAAGGGAAATTCATGCTATTAGTGATGCTCTTGTTAATGCAAAACTGGCTTTTGGTGAGTATTTTTCTATGCAGAGTAGTATATTTAATGTTCTAATATGCACAATAGCTTTAAAAAATGGCTAAATATAGGATGGTATTACATCAACCATACCGGTAATGCTTTAATTGTTGTCTTTAAATAAGTCTCAAGATATATTTATAAAAATATGCATAGCTCAAAATAGTATTGTACACCATGTATGTAATCTGAATGATTGGTTGATGCTAATTTTAAGTTCTAATAAAATTTTTTTAATGTTCAATCTAATTTGCAGTTTTTTCTTCATCCTCCTTTTTTTAGCGGCATTGGAAGCTTTACAACATGTATATATTTATAAGATAGCACATACTAAGACGAATACCTCTGAGCAAAGGAGGAATCTGAGTAAAAAGATAGTCTTCAGATTTGACTGTATGAGAGCTCTTGCGTATAGTGGCAGTGCTGATTGTAGCACTGCAGTGATGATCAGTGATACAACTGGTATCCTCAGTTTTAAGGCAAACAATAAGAGACCCTCATTTTTGGGTTTATTATTCATGGAACCAAGAATGGTATATATGAATTATAGTTGCGTATGTACCATGTGTATTTCCCAAATTAAGTTTTTGTAAAAATGCATGAACTATAAATATTACCAAGTATTTATGTTTCAATGATATAGAACGGAATAGGTATGTTATTTTTATAGAAAGAAAACAACAGTTTTAAAACTATGGTACTTAGTTAACATCATCCAGTTATAAGTCAAATATAATTTTTTTACATTCTTTTGAATTCATATATTTAACATGGTTTTGTAATTATCAAAATATGTCTTTGCTTTAAAATGGTTTAACTTTAAATTGATGAGGCTTTTGAGGTGTTCGAAGTTATGATAAATTTATAATGAGTATGGTCATGAAAAAAGCATATATTTCAGCAGTTTAGTCATAATTGTTCTCCGTTTAAATTGGAAGTTAAAGCTCTCACTTAAATTGGTATTCAACAAGCTAGTATATGAGCTTGGATACAAACGTAAATAGTAATTTTAATGATACGGTATTCTTTTTAAGGCAAAGAGGCTAGAATTGAACTTGTTCACAAATGTTCAACATGACGTTCGTAGCTGAGATAATTACTTATGGAAAGCTGGTAATTTGGTGTGATGTATCTGATTAATTTCATGATACCCTACCTATGTATATACTGTGTATTACATGCAAGTGAAGTTTTATTCTGTTTGGTTAACCCTTCATTGGGCATTTAAAACTGAAAATGACATTATGGATGTTTTTATCCTCATCTTACATATGGTCTTCCAATATGGGGAGCCGAGACCTCAAAAACACAGCATGTATTTCGTTTGCAAAAAAAGGCACTTAGATTGATGTTGGGTATCAGAGGATTGGAGTCATGCAGAGGAAAGTTTCGATCCAATAAACTGTTGACATTTCCGTCATTGTATATTTTGGAGTGTTTGTCATTTCTAAAGAAAAACTTCCAATACTTTAGCCCTCAATCAAAATCTTCTAACTACAACATCAGGCGCCCTGATATCCTCCCAATTCCAAAACATAGAACAACTTTTTATGAGGAACAAACGAAATTTTCTGCTATCAAGTTATACAATCGCCTGCCATCTCATGTTAGGCTAGAACCAGATTTACAGCAATTTAGAAGAAGTTAAAAACCTTTCTTATTGATAAAGAATATTATTCGGTTAATTGCTTTTTAAATAATAAGGAGCTAAGATAGTTGGTAGGTGTTAGTGTAAGAGCTCTAGTTTAGTTTGTGCTAATGTGCGCATGTGTGTATATATATGTATATATATTGTATAATTGACCTTTGTCATCATTGTGAACGACGATAAATATTTTGACTTTGACAGTGAGTGCTCACAAAGGTTCCTTCCAGGTCCTGAAAAAAAAAAAATACAAAATCAGGTTTTGTACAAATTTTCACACTAAAAACAGATATGAAGCATGTATACATTGATGAACATTACTAAAATACAGTAAAAATAGTGTCTAAATAATATTCAGGAAAATTGTACGTAACATGTATAGTCATTACTTATAACACTTTCGAAAAGCGCTTATAAATTGACAAATAGTGTTAAAATTTAATAGAAAATCAATTTTAAATAATATTAAACATTGGCCTATTATATAACAATTCATAGATATTACATACAATATGAAGTAGAAAAATCATAGACTTTTGTACAGTACTTGTAGCATTTCTCTAAAGCACTTTATAAATTGACAGATTGTCAGAGCAAACATGTTTAAAACTAAGAATGTTTATGGTTGTTGAATATAAGCCATTGAGAGGGATGTTAAAAAACATCGGTGATTTTCCTAACAAGATATAAAATGGCAGCCTTTGAATAAAAGTTAAATACTGTTTCTAGCTGAAGTATGGTTTTCAGATGAACATCATGTAAATCATAATGGTTTCATAAACAAGCAGACGACACGTTTTATTGGGTTCAAACGTCCTACCAGCATAGCGAGTTTATAACTATTTTGTGCCCTGTGTCAGTTTCAAATATAACTGCCTCATGCTTAGTGCAGACAATAATGAAATCCTCTGACTGTAAATCACAGGACTATGTAGGGTCATTCTTGATTTTAATTTAAAATGGTTCCAGCAAGATGGCGCAACCAGTCACAATGTCTTAGACAACACTGCTTTCTTTCAAGAAACTTTTGGTAACTGCCCTATCTTTCTTAGAACAAACTTTCCTTACCCAGCCCCGTTCTCCTGATCTGACACAATCTGACGACTATGTCTGGAGAATGTTGAAGGAGGAGATTTCCCATGAGGACCCACCAGCTATCATCATCTAACTCTAGGAAAAAAATAACTACCGTTCAGTATAAGGAGCACAAATTAACACCTCTTTACCAGAATGATACAAACCTTCAAGAACAGTACAAGTGCTGTATCAAAATGAATGTGGATCATATTGAATATAATATTACTCAAGTCTAACTGATATTTCTATCTCTTACATGTACATATTAATATGTTAATTATTGTAATGAAATTCTACGATTTCAGTTCTGTTTATTTTGCCACATACAGTATTGTAACCAAACAAACAAGTTTTCATTATTGGTAAAAAAAAACAAAAAAAAAACAGTAAATAAAATAAAGTTATGCGGTACACAGATATGATCCAGCGCTCAAGCAGTGAAGTCGTCATCTGTAACATGCTCCCTAAGGTTACATGGTGTTTTAATATCGCTATTGTAAGCTTTGACCTGAGCTGTTTCAACAATTTATTTTACAATTATTTTTTAATTTTGCAAGTGTATTGTTCCAAATGGTGAACTGCGGAGTGTGTGCCAAGGTGATTGCTTCTAACAAGTTGAAATTATTCTTAGAACTTAGGCTTAAGCAGCCGGTGTCATAACTAGAATCTATATTTTGCGGTGACAACCGCGTCAAGGTACATTATTTACAAAGTAACCAGACGTTTCACCCATACTGTGATGTGGCATCCTCAGTGGAGTCTCAGAGATACCACTGAGGATGCCACAGCACAGTATGGGCGAAACGTCTGGTTACTTCGTAAATAATGTACGTGTCAAGCACAGTGTGGGCGAAACGTCTGGTTACTTTGTAAATAATGTACATAGCTCCTTGACACGGTTGTCACCGGAAAATATAGATTCTAAGTTGAAATTAGTCTGCAGTGATTGTAGTAGAGTTTCATGCATCTTGTTAAAGATGAATAAGGCAGATATTGAATGCATCACAGCCGACGAACTCGTGTGGCGATGGAACACCATCCTATATTTAGCCAATTTTAAAAGCTATCGTGCATATTAGAACATTAAATATACTTCTCTACATAGAATGAGGAATAATAGAGTTATTGTTGGTGCCTTTGTGTAATCCTAATTGATATATACGTATTATACGAAGAAGATTTTGGCTTACATTTTATATGATATACGTTAATTTTCACAGTTTAGAAAAAAAATGCCTAAATTTTTTTGGTTTTGTTTAGGACAGGAAATCAGGTTAACATTTTTAAATATTACTTTGGTAAGTCCTTAAAAGGTTAACAAATACTAAAGAAAGATAAAACAATCATGGAGATATTTCAAGATCACTGGCCTTATCTTCAGTCTATAACAGAGGAGGGTTAATGGAAGACTTAACTTTTTTATGTGATATGTATTTCAAGAGACAGTTCTGAACTTTGATAAAGGCGAGATTATACTTAGGATAGTTATAGTCATAGAAAGCTGCAAAGTAAAGTTGTTAGGTTCTAGCTGACTCGTCAACATCATGTTGGTTATGTAGTTTTCAGACATGGCTTCACGTAGTGTCCTGCATGACTTATTTTATTCTATGCATTATTCCAGCAAACTATCTACAGACTAGGTTACAGTTCTACTCTGATCATTTTAATTAATACTCAACTATTTATATATAAAGTAGTAAATTAATTTACTATTTATGTTGAGTGTATAATATTTGTATCTTGTGTGTTTGTTTACAGCTTTTTCAGATAATATCGTTTGGGCTGAGGGTTTGTTGGTGTTTTATGAGATTTTCCGTTACTTAGAAGAAGCGATGGTAAGATTAAAGGATACTCCAGTCAGTGAATTCAATTTTGAAGAATTGATGAGGACTGAAGCATTTGAAAAAGATCTGGAATTCTACCTTGGAAGAAATTGGACTGAGAATTATATGCCAAGAGAAAGTGTTGCTAAATATCTTCTTCATTTACAAGAAATTGAAAAGAAGGACCCAACACTCCTTGTAGCCTACATCTATCACTTATACCTGGGATTGTTATCTGGAGGCCAAATACTGAACAGGAAACGAGCATTAATTAAAAAATTTTCACTATCAGGTGAACAAGACGAAGGAAATGCTGTAACAAATTTTGGAAATCACTCAATAGCAAGCCTGAAGAAAAAAATAGTAGATACTATGAACAGTGTTGCCTTAGAACTTGATGACGCACTAAGAGAACAGTTGCTGGAAGAAAGCAAAAAAGTGTTTGAGCTGAATAACGCCATGGTTAAAACAATCAAAGGAACAACTGCTGTCATGTTTAAGAAATTAATAGTATTATTAAGTATTCTTCTCGCAATTCTAACATTGTATTTCTTTTTGTTTAAAAAATGATTCAAGCAAATATGTTAGCAAATTAAAATTATTGTGTTATACAGTGTTTAATTAAAACTATTGTTTTAGTATATATTTTTTAGAACATAATGTAAAATGAATAAATTAAAGTATTTGAAATGAGCAATCTTATTTTAAGATATGTCATTTCAGTGTAAAACATTCAATTAATGTGCTATTTGTTAAAAAAAACTTAAAAGTACAAAAAAAAAAAACTGTTTAACTGTTTGAACCTTTATATCAGTACATAGTGATTGATACAAACATATGTAAAGCAAGATTTTTGTAATTTGCTAAACAGATTGTGTATAGATAATAGGTACTTTGAAATTCTAATGACTAAAATTCTAATTTGCTCATTTTCTCCTGTTCAGTGAACTAGAATCAAGAATCAAGAGCGAATTACTGAATACATACTATTTTAGTCCAACAGTTGTGCATTTATTGTAATGTGATGTAATGTATCATTTACCATTTGATTCGGTGCCTTAAAAAGGCAGATATTTCCAAGCAAGTTCAAGCAAGCAACTTCGCTCTTCACTTAACCTCAATGGTAGGTTACTATTTTGTCGTTTTTTAAAATTATAATTTGTTACAAATATGTGATTTGTAAATACTCAATAGACTAAATCTTATTGCGTTGTTAGGTTTTAATAAGTTTAACTGTTTGAAATAAATCAAATTCTATATTTGTTTAGAATATATGTTTAATGATGTTATTTCTTACAAATAGAACATACACTTGGTTGAATCCTAGATTCATTACCCAGAACTAACCCAGCTTGATTGTATTAAGAGAGAAACAAATTATCATAGACATCAACTGGTGATACAACACTGTTTATTTGTACTGAACTATTGATAATTACTTGTTTTAGGAAGGTACTCTTACTTTAGATTGCAATATCCAATCCACGTACGCCCAATTGCATTTCATTTTTGCCCACATCTTGGCGATCAGGAACTTTATACAATTTTTGTTAATGGTATAAAAAGAAGGTTAGTAATAAGTTTTAGAAAAACGTATTGTTTGCATTTTTCTTGCAGCGGATAAAATTGCTGAGTAAATAAAATAAACTATCACCGACTTGGCAAGCAACCCTCACTTCTTTAATTGTGCTTGTACACTTAATTTCAACCATTTGCTGAACCTGGTCTTCAGCCTTGTTTCACTATTCCCATAAATACATTTCACTCATTTTCACTTGGCTTTGATCCGATACAGTTTTAGTGTATACCATAACTGGGATAAACAGTGGGGCCTAAGCCCAGGGATGCATGCCAAATCAAACAATGTAATAAGTGTACAAATTAATAGATTTACTACTTATAATGTTAATAACAAAAGATGTATTCTAACGCCCTGACACAACATTCAAAATTTCATTCAATTTAAATTTCATAAAGTTTAAAAATGAAAACCATGCAAGTTCATACAAAATTCAACTATCTCTGGACTCTGAAAGGTAAGAACAAACCCGACTGTGTTAGTGACAAAGCAAGTTATTTTCTCACATTACATTTTACAAAACATAAGTACTTCAATTACAGTACAATTTAAAATGCTCACTTCTTTGATAACTAACTAGAATTTGCTTTAATTGAGGGATAGTAAATGAAACATTTCCTACGTTGCTGGGCGAGAGAACTGCTGTGGACACTGAGGACACCGAAAACGCAATAATTATTCTTCCATTGCCAATGGACTTGGTACCGGTCACGTATTGATCTAATGTAATTGATTGAATTTAAAAAATGCCAATGCTGGTAACAAGAGAACAGTTGCTGGAAGAAAGTAAAAAACAAACAAAAGGACAACTGCTGTCATGTTTAAGAAATTAATAGTATTATTAAGTATTCTTCTTGCAATACTAACATTGTATTTCTTTTTGTTTAAAAAATGATTATTACTGATAAAACTAGCAGGCTCTTCCCAGTTAATTGGTGAGTTAAAACTATAAAATTAACTTCCCGGTTAAATATTTGATAGGAAAGAGGGCAGCATACCTACGGTAGTAGGCCTAAATTCGTAAACTGTAAATAAAAACACTCAACTGAAAAACAGATTCAATTGGTGAAATATTTAGGGGCCACTGGCTTCTTCTTTAATCACTTAACTGTGTGTGCCTCTATATGCAGTTTACCACATAATGATTTCGTTGCCTTTCACATACTGAAATCCTAGGTCTAGTGCCATAAAATAAACTTATAGTTAAATATTAAAATTTTACTCAATAAATATAATTTTGTAACTAACATATTTTATGTATATGGTAGGAAGTTACCTTGTAATTTACAAGTGCCCAATGGAATTTATTAATAAATATATTCCAGAATTACAATATCTACCTGGGAAATTACCATTAAATTAGAAGGGTTGGGTTTAAAGGACTAATTACTACCTTCAGCTATTAGATTAACCTCAACAAAGCAATTACAAAACCCAATTCTGCGGGTTGTTAATTTTCCAATTAATTGCTTCAAGTAATATTAGTTCTAACCTTCATTGTTTTCATTCACATAATCACAAACTGGATTTACTTCTTGTTGAAAAGGTATAAAATATTTAGTACTATATTATGTAAAATAGTACATTTAACGCTAGCTAATAATGGTTACTTTTAGTAAAAATGTAATTTAGTAAAAGGACAAAAGAAATTAGATTAAAATAATAAAATTAAATTGGAATAGAAGAAAAGGATCCGGTGATCATTATTCTGCTTTACTTTTTGTTTATAATGGAAAATAAATTATTATTTAATTTCACTACATCTCTTCATGAAAGCTTGAAATCTATTGAAGAACCCTGGCAGTTAATTTTAATCTTGGGTCAAGTAAAAATTATAAAAAACAAATTCACCCTGATGGGAATCAGGTGATATTGTCACTAGGCTTATTTGCAGCTCCAAATACCTAACTTTAAGCACTGTCCCATATATATTCATAGTACTTGTGATAACAAGTACTATGAATATTTTTTACAATGTAACCCTCATCTGTTCCTTAGTTTTCTCTCCTTCAGTTTGCCTATTTTTATTGAGTTCCAAGTAGGAATATATGAATTAACAAGCTGTTTCTTTAGACTCACTCAACTCATTCCATTTACACAACTCATTCTATATACAAGTTGGCGCTGACATAATTCTTTACTGTCAGTAAAAAATCACGAACCTTGAAAAAACCGTTTAAACTCTCGATCTAAGAACTGGTTTTCTAACATCACCATAGTCAAAAAATTTACTTAAAAGTCAAAATAACCTCAAAAAGTTACAACCTTTAATTATTACTGTTTTGTGATCGAAAACAAGTTACTAAAACTTATTGTGAAAAATCTAGTAACATTCTAATTAAATAATTCTTTTCCTACCTATAATTCACGGCTTATGCAAATGCAATCTGCTTATTTTAAAAATTCAAAAGAAGCTTTATTCCCCAGATTGATTACACATGTATGTACAGTTTAGATTAGCAAATTTCTTAACTTCCAAAATAAATATAAGTATATTGGAGAGATAGGACATCAGCAAACTTACCTTAGAAGACAAGTTCACTAACACCAGAGTAGTAGTAACATTCACAAAATAAACACTTAATCTCACAAATTTTCAATATCACTGGCATTTTCTTCAGGTGAGTAGAGAGAGAGAAAGAGAACATATCTCTCTCTCTCCCCCTCCCTCCCTCTCTCTCTAAAAGAGTTCCTTGACTTTCCCCCGCAGGAACCTGTCGAGCTCACCCAACGCCGTAGAAGATGGAGGATCACATATTAATAAATGGTAATACTGCGGCAAAACATATTTAACCATTAAGCCTAATTTCTCCATCGGCTGAGGCGACAGCACCGGTCCACACTGGCCTCAATCTTACAGTAGTTGGACCGATTGCTGACGCCCCGGGTGACAGAGAAGAAGGCCCCTAAATAGCGAACCTCCTCCTCCACCTCAAAGCATCTCAGCCTGAAGTCGTCCAAATCAACAATTGGAGACAAAGCGACCCATGATATTCCCTTTTTTTTAACCCCAAAAACTCCACACTTCTCCGGCGACAAGGCCAAACCTATTATGAGAGGAATCTCGAGACGCGCGCCATCAAGCTTCTCAGGCCATCCTCGTCCCTTGCCAAAATGACCAGATCGTCAGCAAATGCCAGCACCGGCAGCCGTTAGCAGCGAAAGATCCTTCCATCGTCACCAAGTCACGAAGGAGAGGACCGAGAACCGTATCGAACAAGATCGGGGATAACGAATCCCCCTGCTTAACACCTCTTCCAAGCAACAGCTCCGCACCCCTGCAGTTCTTAAGAACAGTCCTCGAACCCTCGTAGGCCCTCGCCACAGCAGCAACCACCTGCGCCGGCACCCGCTGAGATCCCAAAGCTTCAAGGATGGCCTTGTGTGGAACACTATCAAAAGCCTTACTAATGTCAAGGACAGCGCCACACAAACTACTTTTTTTTACCAAGAAAGTGAATCTCGTGGAGTATCCTGGCGTTGCTGAAACAGCTGTTACCCTCCACGAAACCCCTCTGCAAACTAGATAGATCAATGCTTAGTAGTGAGGTTTTATGTGTATCTCCGGAGGTTGGGAAGCTGGGAAATCATAAATTAAGGTGGGTGGGGTCCGGAGGGCAATTTTTTTTTTTTGACATGTGCAAAAACTAAGTCTTAGTTTACCCGACTAAAAGCCGACGGTGTGCAGTTTGTTAAGTTTCACGCAAACTTTCAAAATAAAAATCTAATTCAACAAGAGAAATTTACTTTCATATTATCTATAGTTCTAGTAATGAAGTCCAAAGAAACTAAATCGTTGACTCAAACCAACTATGACTAAACCAACAGTATAAATTTTGTTCAGTTTAACTCAAACATTCAATATATAGAATTTGAAAAAAAAAAAAAAATGTAAGATCCATAGCTACTTTAGTAGAACTTTGTAACTTAAACGACATATGATAAAAAATCAATAGTACACAGTTCGTTCAGTTTCACACAACTTTCAATTTGAAATCTACTTCAACTTCCTTGATCTGTGATCCATAGTTATTTTAGTACCTAGTATTGACAACCGAAGAAACTAACAAAACCACCCATGACTAAAAACCGAAATTGTTCAGTTTCATGGCATTATAGTGTAAAATGTTTTTTTTTTTTTTTTTAAATTCGACTTACTTATGACTATCAATTTAAATTAAAAATATTGTGGAACCAAACCTGGTATGCCTCGGTGAAAGCGAGGACGCTCGAAGTATAACCGAGCCTGTAGCCAGAGGGTAGATTTCTCTTTCATCAAGCTTTATGTGAAGGAATGTGGTTATCCTCGTAATGTCCCAATTTTGTTAATTAGACTTTGGACACAGTTTTGTTCTTTGCAAGAGTACTGAAAAATATCCCCCTTTTCAGTATAAAATCTTTGAAAGTTCGATAAGTTTAAAAAGACATAGAGTTCAACTGGGAAAGAGTAAGGAAATACTATCTCCATTAGAGTGTAAAATGTTCTAAAAAAAATTCGACTCACTTATGACTAAAAACCAAAAGTAAGCATTTGTTCAGTTTCACGAAAAGTTTCAAAATATATAAAAAAAAATTAAAATATACTTCAACAAGGATGTTAACTTTCTTGATTTGTGATCCATAGTTATCTTAGTATCTCATAATGAAGTCTTAAAAAAACTAACTCGTAGTTTAAACCACCACTGACTAAAACCCAACAGTGTGCAGTTTGTTAAGGTTCAAAATAAAATCTAATTCAACAAGAGAAATTTACTTTTCATATGATCTATAGTTCTAGTAATGAAGTCCAAAGGAACTAAATCGTTGACTCAAACCAACTATGACTAAACCAACAGTATAAATTATGTTCAGTTTAACTCAAACTTTCAATATAGAAATTGAAAAAATGTAAGATCCATAGCTATTTTAGTAGAACTTTGTAACTTAAACGACATGACAAAAAAAACCAATAGTACACAGTTCGGTTTCACGCAACTTTCAAATTAATATTCAATTGATATACTGGCTTTAACAATATTGAATTTATTTAATAAAAGATTGGTTTAAATTACATATTATTTGATTTTTTTATTTTACTAAACATTCTTCCCTACGTATATATAAAATGAAGTTAATGTGTAAAACAAAATTATTATTAAGTATGGATCCAAGATGGAAACGACTCAAACCAACTATGACTAAACCAAGAGTATAAATTTTGTTCAGTTTAACTCAAACGTTCAATATAATATAGAAATTGAAAAATGTAAGATCCATAACTACTACTTTAGTAGAACTTTGTAACTTAAAACGACACATGACAAAAAAAATCAATAGTACACAGTTCGTTCAGTTTCACACACAACTTTCAAATTAATATTCAATTTGAAATCTACTTCAATTGACTCAAACCCACTATGACTAAACCAACAGTATAAATTTTGTTCAGTTTAACTCAAACTCGTTTACTTTCATATGATCTATAGTTCTAGTAATGAAGTCCAAAGAAACTAAATTGTTGACTCAAACCAACTATGGCTAAACCAACAGTATAAATTTGACTTTGAGTTGTACGAAATACCAAACATGGTGAAACTACCCTGGCCCTGGTGAAAGTACGATCGATTGCGGTAAATAACAAATACCTCACGGGTATAAATACACGTTGAAAATATCAAGTAAGCACCTTTTACCAGGTTAACAGTGAAAGTTGTTTATCACATACTTCCCAAGGCGAGAAACCCGTGTATAAAACCTAGGATGTAAGCTGTTAGAGTCATCACTTCATCCCTGGCTTTGGATCCCTCTGAGAGCAACCACACCATGGCTTTGGATCCCTCTGAGAGCAAACACACCATGAACACTCTTCGAGCTGAACTCAACAACTGCAGGGCACCTCAGTACACGAGAGTATCGGAGTTGCGACCTGGCTTCAACTATAGGATCATATCGTTTGAGCGAGCAGTCACCAGATATGGTCCTACGATTGCAGTCATCTTGGAGGGGTTAATTGGTGACGAGTTCTTCCTTCGAGTATACCTGCCTAAGAGTATTCACCGACCAGACGATTGAGGAGTACAACAACAACGCTGAGGGAGAGCGGTTGCAGATAAGATATACTGGCTTTAACAACAATATTGAATTTATTTAATAAAAGATTGGTTTAAATTACATATTTGATTTTTTATTTTACTAAACATTCTTCCCTATGGATATAAAATGAAGTTAATGCGTAAAATAAAATTATTATTAAGTATGGATCCGAGATGGAAACATCCGTTTTCAGCCATAGTGGCTGGTCCTTCTGGTTGTGGTAAATCTCACTTCGTGATGAGATTCATTGATAATATTAAGGAAATGTGTAATGTCCAGTTTGAAAATGTGTATTGGCATTATTCCGAGTGGCAGCCTGGATATAACATAAACAATGTGATTTTTAAAGAAGGTATACCAGACATGAGTGATTTTGATGGGTCGAAACCAAATCTTGTTATTATAGACGACTTAATGCGTGAATCGGATGGTAGAGTGGTTGATCTATTCACTAAAGGTTGTCATCATGGAAATATAAGTGTGTTTTTTTTATAACTCAGAACCTATTCCATCAAGGCAAGGAATGCTATTAAATGAAGTTAAATTTTAAATGCTATTTTTTTATTTCTTTTTTCATATCCGTTTACAACTATTGGGGAAAATTCTAATTAAACTTGAAGACTCAGAACCTATTCCATCAAGGCAAGGAATGCTATTAAAATGAAGTTAAATTTTAAATGCTATTTTCATATCCGTTTACAACTATTGGAAAATTCTAATTAAACTTGAAGACTCAGAACCTATTCCATCAAGGCAAGGAATGCTATTAAATGAAGTTAAATTTAAAAAATGCTATTTTATTTCTTTTTTCATATCCGTTTACAACTATATACTAATAATAATAATGTGAGGAAATAAAATAAACAAGAGAATAAAGGATTGTTAAAATATTGTTTATTTTAATATAAATAAAAAAAAGATTTAAAAATGTAATTAAACTTACTTTCAATACAACACTTCAGTACAAACATTGTATTTAAACATGAAATAATACATTTCCAAACAAAAAATTGATATATAGTAATCGAAAAATTAAAATCAATTAGTAAATATATTGACACATTTCCAAAAAAATTTGATTTTACACAAGTTACTGACAAGATATTCTTAAAAGTAATGACTAGCTTTCGGGGTTATCCTTATCAATTAATATTTGTTTTCTTTTCACTAACTATAATTATAATTGAATTGACTTATTTACATTAAAGTGTTCCCTAGTGCTTGATCTGTAACACCCAGTATCTTATTGTTAACAATTAAAAAAAGTTTTGTAATAAGATATTGAAATACACTGTATTTTAAAGGGGTATAGTTTTGTTAATATAAATCCATAATTTTTCTGAAGTATGATTTTGAGTACTAAAAGTATAATTGAATTGGCATAGTTCAAAACCTTTAAGCTTAATTACTATGATTTTCCCTAAAGCTGATTGTTTATGGATATATTGAATCTATAATTGATCTAGTTCAAAAATCTTTAAGCTTAAAATTATAGACACAAATTAACATTATTTTTTTTCTTTCATATTTATAATTCAACATGTTTCAAAACAATTTCCTCATTAAATATGATACAAATGCTTTAACGACTGCTGTACTAACTCTTATAAGTTGATTATTTTTCTTCATTAACTACAATTATAATTGATTGAGTTATTTACATTTGGACTCCATTGTTTCTTGTTTTTTTTTAGAATCTACCATAGAACTTCAAATTCAATTAAAAATGAGTGGAATGGAGGATACAGTAAAAAAATACGAGATTTATTACCAGCGAATGCGCCTAGAATCGGAGAATAGCATTCAAAGTGGATTCATATCATCACAAACATGGACTACGGGGGATAGAAGGATATATAAAGCCCAAACTCTAAACTCACATGTAAGAGGAGAGAAAATCCAATCTCCATCAATTTCATCAAGTGATGGGAGAACTATTGATATAGATTTTAATTATATGATGGATAGACTCTACGGGGATAGACCCACGTAATAATACTTGCTATCATTTCAAACTTAATCCATGTTTTTTTTTCTTTCAAGTTGTTACAGTAAAAAGGAGATATTTCTTTTCTTAAAGTATGTATTCTTCACTTTTTAAAACTTTATTGTTCTTATTAATATTATCAATTTAATACATTTTGGGTTATTATTATTCCATACTTAAATACATTGTTTGTACTGAAGTGGTGTTTTGAAAGTAAGTTTAGTTAAATTTTTTTTTTTTATTTATATTAAAATAAACAATATTCTCTGCTCAACCCATATATTTTAAACTTATAGAATCATTCCAAGTTTTTTATACTCAAAAAAGAAGGTTTTCCCTAACTGTAATAAATAGACTTGTATTATAAATTATATCTTACCTGGATAGAATTAGTAACAACAACTAAGTAGAGATGGTACAAAATAACGGTAACGCTGAGTTGGTAGGAGGAGTTCATACTTAAATACATTTTGGGTTATTTCATACTTAAATATATTGTTTTAAATCTTTTTATTTATATTAAAAAGAAAAAATATTTTAACAATCCTTTATTCTCTTGTTTATTTTATTTCCTCACATTATTAGTATATAGTTGTGAACGGATATGAAAAAAGAAATAAAATAGCATTTTAAATTTAACTTCATTTAATAGCATTGATTCATATAGATTAATAATACAAATATTTGAACAGATTATATACAATTAAATCATTTTCATTTTTATTAGAGGTGAACAATGAATTAAAGTCTCTCATTGTTGATTCACATGTTCTAACCATCAAATAGACCAAGCAGTAGTGTCCACATACAAGTGAGTCTTCACTCTGTAAACGATGTGGGTTGTAGTTGAACCGCCATCTATTTCTCCTGGTGAAGATTATGTGATCTGGAACAGTTGGTGGTTGACCAAAACTGTCGAAAAACTCCAGATAACCATGCGTGTCCAAAAAGAATGCCACCCAATGTGTTCCAAACTTGGTGTGCGGGTCAGTGTTTACAACGATGGCTGTATTGGGGGTTATCTTGAGTGGGAGACAGTCGGATGCATAAACTCCAATGTTTTGTATTGGGAGTTTTCTTAAGTAATGTGTAATTTGAATAGAGTCCATTACTTTTTATAACAGTTAATAGACCATCTTCTTATGTTTATTGTGTTTGACAGAGTACACATATGTGTAATCCATTTGTGATGTTTACACCTCACACTATCAAAAGTATATATAGCATTAAGTGTCTTAAGTGATCCACAACCAAGAGATTCAACATCAACTACGACGCAATGAGAAGGAACAATGGTTTGTATAAACTTTCTCTTTTCAACGCCTTTCACCAGTACAGTTGAAGTTGAATTGAAATTTTTATGGATTATCTCAAATATTTCAAGATAGTCTGTACACCCATGACTCCATTCGAGTCCGTGATAATTATTAGCTAGCCAGTTAGTTTCTCTTTTCTTTTGTCAGAAGAATAAGTGGATAAGGTGGTTTTAAAATATTATGAAATAACAAACAACCAGATTCAACATCTATTGCAGTAATTTCCTTAATTATAAACTCATTATAGGTGTCCTTGAAGCACTGAACATCCATTGCTACACTGTGACGACTCATCTTGTATAAGGTCAAACTAGTGAATAACATATTTTTCAGTGTTAAGTTGTTTTTAACTTTAAGCGAATACCATGTTGTTGTTGTTGTTGTTTTCTAACTACCATAATCAACTGTCACATTTCTATTCTTGTCAATCTCAATGACATTGTCAAATTCGGCGTAAACAATGCAAATAACTGTTTCGGTGAGTGCTTGGGTAAAACCCACCTCGAGCCTCAGACTACCATGACGTATCAGATTCCAGTGAGTTGCTGCGTTGGCTGACAAGTCAGGCGTTAAGTCAAATGCCATGAGACAATATCCATCAGCATAATCCGTGCGTGATATATTGTTCCCCATGTTCAGGAAGTGAATTCCAGTGCCTGAGAATAGCGTATGATAAGTCATCACTGATAGGTTATTTGCATTAGAATAATCTGGTTGAAGGGGTTTGGATGGTATCTGTGTACCATCTATGTAGAGTGATAATGTGTTTACGTTGTAGTGGTGGAAGTTGAATGGATTAACAGTGAAGTCACCATTGAATGATTTGTTACTCACTAGTCCTATGATAATCCTCTTGGGTAACTGTCCTAGGAATATATTATCCAGTGTTTTTCCTTGAATTCCCGAAGGTATGGTAATAGCTTTGACTTCCACACGAGTAATTGGGTATTTCGCTGTACCACTTTCCAAAGTCTTGCTGTGTGCTAACAGTACTGTAGGGTTAATCTTGTCTCTTCGAATAAGTAGATTAGCTTCTTGGATTTCTATTTTGTACTTGTCAGTTTTTGCCATTATACAGAATGTCTCTCTTGCTCTGACCAGTCGCAGTCTTAATTCCACACCGTTCAACAAAAATTTATCTTGATTAAATAAATCAACATGTAGGTGTCCAATCATGTCAACTGGATCGCTATTGTCAGTGAATACCCTCCTTTTCACCAATCCAGTATTCCCCAGTTCACAATTATTCATTTGACCCGACTTGTCAGAGTACCAGAGGGCACTTGTCAAATGTGAATCTTTAGCTCCAATATCATAGTTTAGTAGAGTCTCAATGTATGCCCTGTATGCATATGTATTGTTTTGAGGTGAAACTAATTTTTGATTGACATATACATCCACCTGACTGAAGAGTGAGTGTAACCAATTATTTACAGGTCCCACTTTGTTATTTTCTGCTTCAGTTAGTTTAGTACCATCAGCTTTTAAAATGCGCACCTTTATGTTGATCATAGTGTGAGCTAGATCCAGGTATTCGTCTCCATGACCTGGTACTACAAATTCTATAGGTGAATCATCAGTTAGAGAGGAAATAGGTTTGTAGTAAACCCACTTGCCACTCTCAATACTGGTTTGTGTTGAAGGTAGTGAAAATAGATCCAGTTCAGATTTTACACACTCACAAGACTGATGGTGTAGAAACGCCATTCTTTTACTTGAATATATCAGTGGTTGTCCTCTTCGTAACTTTCTTCTTCTTCTTAATAGTCTTCTTCTTCTTCTGCACTCTGTTTGGACGTATTGCTAGAAGTCTCTGCAATGACTGAGTTGTAACTCTTTGTCTCTTCCTCTTATATCCAGATCCCTTCATAACACTATCAACTTTATTATCTGCACGTCTTTTGAGGTTAGTTGTAAATTCCTTTATTCTAGGCTCAAACGCTCGTTTTGGAGGTATCGCACCAACCATATCACTCAACACGTTAATCCCAGTCTTCAAGGCCTCTTGTCCCACAGCCTTAGCTCCTGACTTTAAAAGTGGTGATATTGATCTAAATAGACCTCCGAGGAAACTGCCAATACCATGACCCCTCTGATAGGGTGCACCTCTGTACACAACACTTACTCCACTGCCTAACTGGTTTCTATAATACCACAAATAAGGATCTTGAGTGTTTACCACAGTCATATTAGTTTGACTCTCGCTTTCTAAAGTGTAACTTAACACATGAGGTTCCGAACTGGAATGCAAGTGGTTTGCCAGTGTGATCCCTTAAATCTATTTCCAAACTCTCAAAACTATGCTTCAACAGAGGTACATAGTGTGGATTATGGAATTGAACTGATTTGTTCGCACCGTGAGTGTAATTACTAGTGTCCACATTGGCAATCTGTATCAGTGGTGCCATTGTATCACCTATGAATTGTGCATCAACCACATCGCAGTATATGTAGATTTGTGATGGCAGACCTAAACGTAAATTAGCAGGGCGAATAGATTTGTTATTGTCTTTCAAATTATTCTCACTCGGATCAAATCCTAATTGAAGTGCTAAAGTGTGAGTCATTTCTATTTGAAACACTTCGGGTCTAGTAGATATTGTAACTTTTTTTATTTCTATCATAATCAAACATTACATACTTGGTGAGTTGATCAAGTTTGTTAATTATGTTGATAAGCTCTCTTTCGTCATTGTATTCTTTTGTCGGCAAGGAGAAAATTTTTAGAACGGGTAAAGTTTTTAGAGCGGGTATAGTTAGGGTTGAATCTTCATTATCATCCACTTCTTCTTTAGTCTCAGCTGTAGTTTCGACTCTCACTCTAACATCTGGTGTTGAACTAGTAGCGCTGATGGTTGACATAGTCTTCACCTGTTTGTATGAATAGATAAATATTTTACTCTGTTCCGATATTGTCAGGAATGTGCATGGATAGATCAACTCAACCACAGCTACTTCCCACTCCCCATCCAATTTGATAGGATGTGATAGATGAGTGATGTAATTGGTCACTGTGTTTTGTGGATAGTACATCATGGAACTATTACTAGGTAGTGTTATAAAAAATGAACCTCTCATATCTTCTTAATATCGGATGATTGTATCCAAGTTGCTGATTGGATGGGATATCCACTCCACTTTACTAAGTATTGCTTACTGCTACCTTTCCCTTTGGTGGCAAGTATTTTATCTATTTGTAAACTCTGTCAGGTTTAATATTCACCTTTCGTAATTCTTGTTCATAAAACGTTCCCTTTATAGTTTCTTCATTTAAATCTTTAAGAGTGTACAATGGATATGGGTATGGAAGCACATCTTTCACTCTAAATATCTCTTCACTCCAGTTGGTCTCATACCCCTTTTCAAACTTCCCTTTCGCTTTGGTAATTCTAACTGCATCTCCCACTTTGAGTTTTGGTCGAGGTTTTGGTTTCTTAAAATCATTACCATACAGGTTTAACCACACTTGAAACCTATTGGATTCATTAACTTCAACAGGTTTCATCTGTATGCTTCTGTGTTTACTGTTGTTGTATGCATGCATGAGTTTATCAAGCACATCAACATATCTGTATGTGTTATTATGTCTTAGGTATCGCCATGCTCTGGTTTTCAGTGTACGATTGAACCTTTCCACCACAGCGGCCTTTATGTCAGGATTATTTGTTGTGAAAAATTTTATATTATTTTTGTCAAACATTTTTCGTGTTTCCTTAGATACGAATTCAGTCCCTTTGTCTGTTTGAATACAACGAGTTTTTGACATATTCTCTTCGAATACGGACTGGAAGGCTTTGATAACTTCTGAGGATTGTTTATTTTTTAAAGTTCTTGCAAATGCTCTCTTGCTAAATACATCGATTACAGTTAATATGTTGTTCGCACCATCATTGTACCTACTTAATCCTCTCATGTCATTTAGATCAGCCTGCCATAGTTCATCAATTGCATATACGACAAATTTGTTTCTAGGAAATATTTTTCTCACTGGTTTGTGTAATGTATAGGTGTCTTGTGATTGTAACAATTTTCTTATTGAATCTGAACTATATTTATTCCTCATAGCGTTGATTAAAAAGTTGGCTCCAGTGAACTCTGAGGGGTTGGCTGCATTGTAGTAGACTCTGACTAGTTCGTTTTCCATTACAGGTTGAAAGATTCCCACTTGAAAGGTGTTGTTAAGTATCTGCTGCTGCTTCTTGTAGGAGTGTTTAATGGTGTTGTTGTGAAGTGTGGTGGGGTTAACTCAATACTGTGTTGTGCTACACTAGTATCAGGATCGCCTTTAAGTTTACTCAAGTACTGACGACTGAATGGATTGGTTATGAATTCACTGGGGTATGTTCATTTCCTTAAGTACAAGCACTAGTTGTTCCCACCCAGGTGGTTGAATTGAATCATGCACAATGTCCACAATATTCGAGTGGGGTATTAGTTCTCCTTTTATAGAAATTCTCCCACGCTCATCCCATGAAACAAGATCGGTTCTTTTATCCAAAGCTCTCAACAGATTTCTAGCATCTTTCTTGTATGTTTTTGAAAAGGTATCTACTATTTCCTCCATCCCAATAGCGTTGTTTTGTCTTTTACCACTCACGTCAACGACAGGTATACTTATAGGTTTCCTTTTCTGAGAGGCAAAGTGAAGGAAACGTTGTAGCACTTGTTGATACTGGTCCCATTTATCCCTATCATTCAGACTGTTATTATTGAGTAGTTTTAACATTTCACTATCCAATTCACTTGTATTAGAAACTACCGGCTTTTGGTCTTGCATCCTTTGAAAGGCTTCTACTGGAACAATAATCATTTTCTTAGCATTCTCCATGTCTACTGAAGTATAGTTTGTAGAACTGTACTCAACAATAAAGGTAAAAGTACCCCACCACCTTTCTGTACTAAGTATTTTTTCTTTGTTTTAACACTTTCACCTTTTTTCACTAAACGTCTCAGAACGTTCTTGAACTGACTTAATTTTCTCTTTTGATGAGTAGTGATATTAACATTAGGCTACCTTTTAACAGATTGTAAGCACACTCTCAGACTGACTGAATGAGGTCCTTGTCGGCTGCTTTTAATACATCCTTTCTCTGTTTAGGTTTCATAAGCATGAGTGCTCGTAACAGGTTGATGTTCTTTTTCACAGATTGAGACATTGTGATAGACTGAGTTATAAGCTAAGGGATGTTCGCTTTTATTATTTTCTTTTCGGTATATACACATAGTTGTAAGGATCATTTGGAATTATTGAAGCTCTAAACCTCATCTCATCAGTTGTTGATTGTTTCATATCCAGTAACAAATAACCGTGAGGTTGTTGTGTTGCATCACCAAAAGCTTCCTGTATGAATTTTGGATTTTCAGGGTACACTTGTTGGGCTAAATGTCTAATTTGAGCCTTATCCCTCGGGTTTTTGAAACAAACTATATAGTGAGCATTGAGGGATATGTCTCGTTGACCCTTACCTTGATGGAATAGGTTCTGAGTTATAAAAAACACACTTATATTTCTATGATGACAACCTTTAGTGAATAGATCAACCACTCTACCATACGATTCACGCATTAAGTCGTCTATAATAACAAGATTTGGTTTCGACCCGTCAAAATTACTCATGTCTGGTATACCTTCTTTAAAAATCACATTGTTTATGTTATATCCAGGCTGCCACTCGGAATAATGCCAATACACATTTTCAAACTGGACATTACACATTTCCTTAATATTATCAATGAATCTCATCACGAAGTGAGATTTACCACAACCAGAAGGACCAGCCACTATGGCTGAAAACGGATGTTTCCATCTCGGATCCATACTTAATAATAATTTTATTTTAAGCATTAACTTCATTTTATATACATAGGGAAGAATGTTTAGTAAAATAAAAATCAAATAATATGTAATTTAAACCAATCTTTTATTAAATACATTCAATATTGTTGTTAAAGCCAGTATATCTTATCTGCAACCGCTCCCCATCAGCGTTGTTGTTGTACTCCTCAATCGTCTGGTCGGTGAATACTCCATTATACCTCTTAGGCAGGTATACTCGAAGGAAGAACTCGTCGCCAATTAACCCCTCCAAGATGACTGCAATCGTAGGACCATATCTGGTGACTGCTCGCTCAAACGATATGATCCTATAGTTGAAGCCAGGTCGCAACTCCGATACTCTCGTGTACTGAGGTGCCCTGCAGTTGTTGAGTTCAGCTCGAAGAGTGTTCATGGTGTGGTTGCTCTCAGAGGGATCCAAAGCCAGGGATGAAGTGATGACTCTAACAGCTTACATCCTGGGTTTTATACACGGGTTTGTCGCCTTGGGGGAGTATGTGATAAACAACTTTCACTGTTAACCTGGTAAAAGGTGTTTGCTGCTTACTTGATATTTTCAACGTGTATTTATACCCGTGAGGTATTTGTTATTTAAGTTGTTTACTGCAAGCGAACATACTTTCACCAGGATATGCCAGGGTAGTTTCATTATGTTTGGATGAATTAAGCATCTGTAATGTTCGACACATTGTTACAAATCGCCACTGTTCACGGGGCTAAATGTCACCGAATCTCAACCTGAAAAAAAAAACTTCCCCAGTAGTCCTGTGGGAAAAAATTAAATAGTTTTTACCTAGCCACCCACTCACCTACCCCACCTGCCTAGTTTTGAAATGTTTTGATAAAATATGGAATACAGTAAAAAAAAATCTCCCGTGCCCCCACCCACCTACCCACCCACCTACCTACCCACCCACCCACCTTACTTTATGATTTCCCAGCTTCCCAACCTCCGGAGATACACATAAAACCTCACTACTATGCTTGCCCGCTCCCGCGTCCCGAGAACCCCACTATATAGCCTGGACAGAACGCTTCCCACAGTATCGGCCGCCAATAGCTAGCAATTGACAAATCTTTCCCTTCTTTCAGGATCATAGTGGTGAAGTTATCCCTCCAGGCTGTTGGGAAACATCCTGTAGCTTGTGTATGATTGTGTATGATTGTGTTAAAAAGTGCTGAAAGGGTAAGACAGACTAGTTCTCGACCGACGAGGTTCTCCTTACGAATACCGTCCGGACCTGCTGCACCACCAGACTTCAGCTTTTTAAGCCACCTGCGCACCTCCCTCACGGTAATTGGAAAAAAATCATCCCTGCGCAACGGCGTCGCAAAACGGTAGCTGCAGGTCCCTTCAACCCCCCACAAGTCCCGGTAAATATCCACGATCTCCCGGGCCGGGGGAAGCACAGTTCGGTCGCCGGTTACGAAATCGACTCGATCCTCCCGGATGAGCTCAGCCAATTTAGATGGGCCTCTCCGGAAGGCCTCCTGACTCCTGAGTGCTAGCATACCTGCGCCGACACACCCCATCACATCCGGCGGTCGGCCCCCTCCTAGGCCTGACAGACCCTCGTCTCTCGGGAACCTCAAGAAGAGCGTCCGTCAGGCCCCGGACAATCCGATTGACCACCTCGTGTAGGTGTCCTCCCCCCGTTCCAGGAGTCCCTAATCAAAAATACTATGTCTGTATTAAATTCCCCATCCAAAATATAATCCCTAACCATAGGGAGAACCTCTTCTTCCGGGACAGGCTCCGGAACGACTCCACCCTACCCTTCGCCGACTGACACATCCCTCTCAGATTCGCTTAAATTTTTTAAAATTGGCTCTAAAGTTTCAAATAAAGCGGCTCCTGGAACCGGAATGGTTCCATTAGCCCTTAAAACTCTTACTTTATCTTTAATCTGCTTAGAGGTCTTGTCCCGTAGCAAAAGTCGCAAGGCACCGGAAAAACGTACGGGATCGCCCCCGTTCCTAAAAACGGCAACAATCACTGCAGACTCGTCTTCCGACCAAATGCCAACCTGGACAGGACCCCTAATTCATCGATGTGCCAGTCGCTCCTCCACCCGAACGGTCGGATGGTGGTGTCTCTTGTGCTGTGAGAGCCCAAACATCGCAGACAAAGGGCACGTCTCTAATCGTGACCCCCCCCCACACCGAGTAATTGGAAAGAGCCGCGTGGGGGCTCCTAAAACTCCTATCGCGCTTTGAACAAAAAAAGTCTAAAGCCTGTCCCGGATGTGCCGCTCTGTGATGGCGAACGATGTCACCAGGTCTCGTAAAGAAACCCCTGCAGATCCTACAAACTGTCGGCTCCCAGGGGATTCCATACAACGTCGACTCCACCGCCTGGTCTACTCCAAGTCCCTGCTGTGGCCCAAATCGTACGACCAATGGCTCAAAGGCCATAGTCAGTGCTTCTTTGGCGGACCTCCACCGCCCTCACGTACGTGGGACAATCCTTACTAGTGACATTGTGCTTATCGTCCTTGCGAAAGTGACGACAAGTACCACATCTGGCTTCAGAATTGACCTGATCACAGTCCTTGCGATCATGTCGTCCCGCGCAGTGAGAGCAAGTCGGACTCTTCCTTGCAGTACCTGGCTATATGACCATAGGCCTGGCAGCGATAGCACCTGGTGACATCGAGGTTATCTTTACCTTGATACACTCCCAATCGTAAAACAACCTATCCTGCTCCCTAAGCCAATTTTTGATTTTCCCCGAGCATCCGATCACCCAATGTTGCTTGTCTGGTCTGTTGGATTCTATCCGCTTGAGAACCTTACAATCATTTCTACATCCCTGAAAGATATATTTTTATCCAGGTTTTGATCATAGATAGTCCCCAATACGTTAATCTCCTCCTCCTTGCCAACATTAGGTAGGTCATAGACCATTATCTTTGGTTTGATCATACTGGGTTCCTTGGGCTTAAGGCCCGAAGCCTTTAGCTTGTCATGGTTAATTATCTTGCTTAAACTAGTTTTGTCCGCAGTTTCAATGGCTATGCCCCCCCCGCCTGATCCTCCGGAGGTTTCGGACTTGAATAAATTCCTCGGTTGGATTGATTAATGAAACAACCTTAGACTTTGTTTTTTCAGAAGACAAAAGTGGCTTACCGTCCCCATCAATCTCCCTATACACAAGGACGGTGTTGGCCTTGGGGGCATAGCCTTAACATCAGTGCCCTGCCGTTTAACCACACCAGCGTAACTAAAGGCCGGGACTTCTGGGGGGGAAGGCCCCGATCCAATCCCACCACCGGGGACCATCTCCCTCCTGAGGGAGTTGATGGCCCCGGCAACGGAGCGCTCAACAATGGTACCAATCTCGTTGGTCCAAGTGGAACTTACCTCTGTCCGGTATTCGTCCCTCCCTTTCAGATACTCAACTTCTCTTAAATACCTAGTGTTTATCTTAAACATATAGCAAATTATCAAATTAAACCTATCGACAGAGTCTACCGAGAGCTTCTTTTGGGCCTTCTCCCTCTTTATCCATTTCTGGAGGTCACTGATTCTCTTTACCATGTCGTACGTGTCCTCTTCCTTATGTGGACTCATCCTCTTCCTCTTCTTATCTCTTATGGGTCCTCTCCGTCGTTGTCCGAGTCGGCTTCTGTCTCCATAGCACCAAGTCCTGAAGTTGGAGTACGAGTAGGGATGGATGGTGGTGCAGCCACAGGCAGAAGGGGGGGGATCGCTAACATAAGCAAGTCCTCCACCGATCCCAGCCGCAATGTGGCCAGCCTCCAGAATTTCCTCGTCCCTGGCTGTCCATCGTCTTCTTCGCTCTTCCCTTCTTCTTCTCTCTTCCTCTTCAGAATCCTTGGCAGTGGCGGCAGCAGCATCGGCAGCAGCGCAGTGGCAGCTGCCTCAGCAGCGGCGGCGACAGCGGTGCCTCAGCAGTGGCAGCTGCAATAGCCGCGGAAGGCTTCTGTTCCAATCCTGTTGGCGTCTTAATGGTTTTCATGGACCGTTTACTAGGGTCAGGTGGCGGTGGATCATCATCACGGCTCGTCATGACAGGTTAAATTCAGGAATATTTTTTGGTATTTTTGTATTATTTTTTTCTCCAAAGGAGATTTTATATGTTTTTTTTGTGTTTTCAAGAGATTATATTAATTTTTTGTTGTAGATTTTATAATTTTATTGATTTTTTGTGTTTTTTTCCTGATTTAAACAACTTCAAAAGTTGTACAAGTAACAAAGAAAACAATTAATAATATAAAACACAAAAGTAAGTGATTCCTTACAATTAAATAGCTCTTCAATATATTTTGGAGTTATTCAACCCTTATTCGAGTTACAGAAATCCTGTTTCACAACAGTCTATATGTCGATCAATATCCAACAACAAAGAAAATTAATGTTTTTAATTCCTTACCAGAATGGTCAGCACAGTCCTGCAGCACAGCAACAATGCAGCAATGTTCAATCAAAGTTATATTAAATACCAATCACACAGAAAATATAAAAAACACCAGTGAAAACAAGAAAAGTGTGGAGCGTCCGAAAACACGTCCTCCTTCAGCAAAGGTTAGGAGAGTCAACTTTTGTGATAAAGCTGTTAGTTGGTTTAAATCATATTTATGTTGTAGGTATCAAAGGGTTAGAACATATAAAGGTAATGTTTCTGATTGGGAACTGAGTAGTGTTGGTATTCCGCAGGGATCTACTTTGTCTGTAATGTTGTTTACTATTTTTATTAATAGAATTAGTGACTCCATAATGTATTGCAAAGATATGTTATATGCAGATGACATGCAAATGTATATTTACTGTAATTTAGAAGATATTAACATAGCTATTCAACAACTCAATGCAAATTTGGCAAGTATCTTCAGTTGGTGTCATGATCATGGTCTAACGCTTAATGTAGCAAAGTGTAAACCTATGTTAGTTGATTGAATTCTCGTTTAATGAATATTATTAATTGTGATGATATATTACCAGTGTCAATTGATGGTCAAGTGTTAAAATATGAAGTTAGTATTATTAATTTGGGTCTTAGAATGACTAATACTTTGACCTGGTCAGAGCAAGTAAATTATATTTGTAGAAAAGTGTATCAATGTCTGTACCAATTGAGAAGGCTGTGATTTAAGCCTACATTAGATGTTAAGAAGTTGTTAGTCTATACCCTGATATTTCCATATGTCGATTATGCTAATGTTGTTTTTTGTGATTTGAATGATACATTGTGTAATAAGTTACAAAAAGCTCAAAATGCATGTTTTCGTTATATTTTTAACTTGAAAATTTCTGATCATGTAACTTTATTTTATAAACAATTAAGGTGTTTAAAAATTAGAGATAGGATGGATTGTGATGTAATGTCATTATTTAGTATTGAGGGCGTTTTGAGAGATTTTAAAGCTTAGTGTCTTTTCGGAGGACCAACTAACATCCACGTTAGTAGAGGAAACACTAAAAAAGACGTTACCACGAACGATCACAGGCAGATGCGTTTTATAAGTAGAAAGTAATCAAAAGGAACCAACCGTATCTTTAGAGGAGATAGTACATATCTTGGAGCGAAGAACTGAGAAGATGAGAGATGAGATGACAGTAGAGATGGATCCACCAGGCTTGGGATGTCGATGTTGTCCAGCGTTCAGATTGGAGCACAACACAACACTGTTTAGAGTTTACTTTGAATAAAATGCTGAGTAGATTGAGAGAAGAGAGATTGAGAAACAAACAACACGATCACTAATGAAACCAAAATTATACACTATAAGAGAGGGTCACGGCAATCACGACGCGAGACCCGAGCGAACCGTTCCGCATAGCATCATGAGTTCAACTGGGGTTTTAATTTTAGGTATACGGGTGAAACGTGTTGACGGGGTTCACACCACGGTTACAAGGGTTAGACAATGTCACCTGATATTTGACTTTTGGCAAGTGCATGTGCATAGAGGCCAGTAATATTATTCAAATTTCAATATTGTAACAGATGAATATGTTATGAGTATGTGATTAACAATTTATGCTTAAGAGATTATAAATACAGACAAGAGGAACAAACTATTAAATTACTTAATAATGAATTACAAGTAACTATATGTACAATATCTAATACTAAGTACGGAACAGTCATTAACGCATAATATTTTGAATAACAAGAAACCAGACTATTTATATGAAAAATATAAAACAATGTATAATGTTCACTTAAGAACTACCCGTTTTGGAAATAAAACACTACAGTTTTCTATTTTTAAAACAACAATATACAGTAACTCCTTCCATGTAAAATCCATCCGATTGTTAAATCCTCTTCATGATGATTTAAGACATGTACAAGCACATAAGACCTTTAGTAGTTAAGTAAAATATATGGTATTGAATAAATACTAAATAGCCTTCAATTCGTGCATAAAATAGAAATTAGTTAAATTAGTAAAAAAAGTGTATATAAAAATTATAATAAGTGTATTTGATTCATTTACATGATATAATATAGAAATTGTATTTGTTTAAGATTTTCATAATAACTTTGTTTAGGATTAATAACACTAGTAGTAAAATTAGATAAATGGGATTCAATATATTTAATATGTTATAATATAGAAATTACATATGTATAAATCTCTCTCTCTCCCCTCCCCTCTCTCTCTCCCTCTCTCTCTCTCTCTCTCTCTCTCTCTCTCTCTCTCTCTCTCTCCCTCTCTCTCTCTGTCCCTCCAGAAAATGCCAGTGGTAATGAAAATTTGTGAGATTGAGTGTTTATTTGTGAGATTTTGTGAATGTTACTACTACTCTGGTGTTAGTGAACTTGTCTTTTAAGGTAAGTTTGCTGATGTCCTATCTCTCCGATATACTAATTCCTGCCCTAGTGCCTTTTAACCTAACCCAAAGTGATATGAGATAATATCACTTGAAATTAATAAACAAACAAAAACGTTCATTACTCTTAAGTTATGTGGTTACTACCAAGGTAATACAACCTGTTTTAAGTGGCCATAGAAATTCTAAAACATAAAGAAAAAAATATACTGGAACATAGGTATATTGGTTCATTTTAGGTAACCACTGTATTATTACTGAAAAGGAAAGGATTTTTTGAGAGATAATTGGCACTTAAAGAAATATTGCAAAAATAAAAGTTCGATTGATTAAATTGTATATTAAATAGTAAACAGAGTAAGAAATTTACAATATTTAAGAGTCAAATACAGAAGAAAAATTAGTGGCATAAAAATAATGTAGTGCAAAAATAACAGTACAAAAGAATAACTAAAAATGTGAATAATATTAAATTAAATAATCAACATTGTAATAAATTAACATATACCATGAAAAAATCTATGCCATTTCCTTTTTGGTTAGTAAAAATTCCATAAATTTTTTAAGAAACAAATTTGTTCACTTCTGTACTTATTATCATTTTCTGTTTCACTTCTAATGGCAAGAGTACCCAGTGTACTTAGTCATGTAAGATATTTCTATTATTATTTTCTAGAAATGGTTCTTGCTATGAAGACATCTTGAATCTATGGCTCCTTAGATTGTTTACAGTATTTGAATGAAAAGGTAGTAATAAAAAACGAGAAAGACATAAATTGTTTTAATTCTGGTTCTCAGAAATCCCTACAAATTAGAATATGACTGGCACATTAATGGAACTTGCCTTTATAAGTAGTAAAGGCCAAACAGTTTTGTGTCATGTACAAGCTCATATAGCATGCCCTAGTTAACTGTATTAAACCGTGTTCATCCAGCCAGTTTCAGTATTTCATTTTTTTAATTTATAGACCTAATAATTATACCTTTATATGCCTAGATAAAACAATGAAAATATAGATAACTTTATTTGCAATTCACAGAGAAAAGCAGATATGTCACATATATAAATATAAAATGGAAAATAATTACTTAAGTCATTATGTTCAATAAGAGTTGTTATCAAATTATCTCCAACTAAAAAAAATCATCTATGGAGTAGAATGGATGGTGCAGGAGCCAGCTTTTAGCGATTTCTTCACGTATTTTCCAGTCTTGATGTGTTCGTGTAGGCAGTTGAAAGGTTTTGCCTCCTTGTAGGACGACTTTTTTCAAAAAGGGCAGAATAATGTTGTGGTAAACTGTAGTCTGAGGCACTGCGGGTGTTGTATTGGTGTAGGTGGTTTCCACGGGTCAAATCTTTCTCTTGAGCGTATGTTATTACCTCAAGGATGTATAGTGAAACTACACTAAGAATTGAGAGTTCAATAAAAGCTGCCCTACAAGTCTCTCTTCTTTGCAATCCTGCTAGTACTCTAATACATTTCTTTTGTAAAATAGGAGTTCTGCTATTGTTTTCTGAGCTAGAGTTTCCCCAGATAACAATTCCATAACGAAGATGTGCTTCAAAAAGTGCATAGTATCACAGAATATATATTCTGTGATAGTATGCAGTGGATGCTGTTTGCACATTACTCGTTGATTTTATTCTACGTATTACATATAGTCAATTTAGTAATTTGTTTCCTGAGAAAACTACTGAATTTACATTTGCTCTAAAAGAAAAAAATCTCTTACAGATTTATTTTTGCCATTTTTACCCCAAGCCTTACTGTCAGTTGTTACAAAACAGAAGAAATCCTTAAAAAAAAAAAAAAAAAAAAAAAAAAAAAAAAAAAAAAAAAAAAACAAAAACAATTTGAACTGCTAAATAATATCACTCTTTTTAAATTATTTAATCATGAAATTATAATTTTTTTATCATATATTTTAAAGCACCAAACGAACGTCAGTTAATGGCGGAAAAGGAGGATGTCTTAACAAAATTTTATCATTGTGCAAAGAAAAATAATATGTCATTTTGACTTAAAGGGCTAACTTGAATAATAGTTATCGTGTATGTGCATATAACTAGCTTTAATTGGCATCTCAACTGTGATGCGATTTTCGAGTGTGATTGACTTAAACTGTTACCCTATCTGAACTACATGAATGAATATAGTAGAAATATTTTTAGAGCTTTGAAGAGTATAAATTTCTTCGTTTTTTGTTAGTAAATACCTAGTGTAAAGTAAATACACCTCTGTAAGATGGTGTTAGGTTATGTTTACTTGAAAAAAATTGCATTTATCGAAAATAAAACTACTTATATTCTTTTTTTTTTAAGTTGGTCATATCACACATATCCAAACAATGAGCGTGGACGAGCTGCTGGGCACACAAATTGAGAATTGTTATTTGTAATGATTAACAAACGTATTATTATAATTATTTTAAATTTGAATAGTTTGAAAACATTTCATAGGTTGGTAAAACCAGCGAAAATTTTTAATAATTAATTAACTACGAGGTGTCGTATGCGTTCTTTGAATAAGCTTGCTGGTTAGTTAAGTTAAAATGAAAGGACGTATCCATGGATGGGTTCACTTAAGGGGGCCGTTTCACACCACTAAAAACAAACGGGTTTATTTTTCAACGATTCGTTTAGTGATAGTGATCGTATCGTAACGCTTGAAGTGTCATTTGATAGGTAAGGAACTATTCTAATGGGTCATAAGTTGGTTTTAGTAAAAATTGAGTATTTTTATAATTGTTTACAAATAAAAATGTAAAATTTTAAATGTGATTCTTAACAGTTTTATATGAAAAAAAACTCATAATATCGACCTATATTACACTAGATTTGATCTTACTAAACATACATTGCTTATTTTGATTATAAACACGAATCGTACAGTTGAAATAGAACAGCGTGTTTTAGCCTACTGACGCTAAAATTACATGTCTGCAATAGGAATGTCGACTTCCTAGCAGTGGCATGGCAGTTTGGGAATCGTGCACCTTAAATTCGACAGTTGCGTAAGAGACTGGTCACGAACTTATCGCGTTCTCATTTAGTTTGCATTCCGGCTAACGGCGTCACCCGTGTGAAATGTAAGGCTCAATTTTAAGTTACGTGGGACTGCGTCTACCGTACTTACTCAACATCTAGGATCTGCCATGTAAGTACTCTTATAGTATGTCACTTTTTAATTCTAATAAAAGTTTCAATATCTCCGGTTACAAGCCACAAAGAAAAAAGAACACAAAGTCACTATCACAAACACACACTTATACAGCAGCAATAAATCGAGTTTTATTTTGTGGTTTTATTTCCGTTTGATCTATAATCCTTCATTATATTATTACCTACAAATAGATATCTCATCTAACATTTTTTGCCAGTAATTTGGTTGGTTGATGAGGTCTGATACTACAGCTGTATTACATTTACATGGGACTACTAGCGCTCCACAATGGACCATAAAACACCTTTTGAATTGAGACACACAGTTTAAAATTGGATAAGAAATCTGTATGTGTGTTCATAAAATCAATGGTATAATACAGTTGTGAAAAAAATGAGCAAATTAATAATGTATAAAGCCTTTTTCATAAATAAGTTGAGATGTAGGATATTTACAATGTCGTGATTTTTAATCTATACTTAAACAAGTACATTAATTTAGTGTACTAATTTTAAATCACTTAGTAGAATATTGTTACATTTTTTGTTCTACGCTAGTAGTATTTTTAACATAGCATTTACACACTGTTGAAAGACAACGGTTCAAACTTAAGTAGCAAATTTAAGTGGATCTCCCAGGATTTGAGCCTGTGACTTTCTGCTTTTGATAGTAAGAGGACATTTTTTATATAAAATTACGGACCTTTTCCGTTAATTCACTACCACTAATTTTTCCGTTACTTCACTACCAGTACATTTTTTATCTTAATGACGGTCAGGCTAGGTGGCTACTAAAGTTGATCTCAAACTGGTAAATCCAATATTGATTTACCACCGAATGCGCTCTCCGTGTGTAAGTTCTTGGAAAGCGATAAGATAAGGCCAGCGATATCGAATTTCTAGTGGGTAAGGAATACCACAGTGGATGTAAAAATGAGTGTGGAACAGTTTTTAGAGCAATAGAATATTTATCAAGTGGTAGTGAATTAACGGAAAAAGTAGTGGTAGTGAATTAACGGAAATGATGAAAATTTCATAAAAAATAGGTGTCAACTCTCCTGAATCAATGCAAAAAAAATGTTTTAATTGATCGGTAGTGCAGTTGGTTTAAGACCAAATTCATAAGTTAATGTCCTCAGTTCTATCCCAATCAGGATCAAAACGTATTTTGAAAGTGACCAACTGTTCATATGTCATTATGCTGATAATTAATGACACTTTCTAAAGAATAGTAGACCTTGGTTTGTAACACAAACTACAGTTGCATTCATAATTCTCTTTTGAAATCCGTATTCGTCCATTTTATGTTGACGATTGCGTCATAAGATATATAACGCTATTTATATAAGTGAGGTTTTAACACAACTTTTTAATGAATGTCTAATCAAAGGTTGTGTTTTCCCACATCAATTGAAAAATATCAAGGTTGTACCTGTTTACAAAAAAGGTGATTGGAATGCTGAAAACAATTATCGACCCATATCAATTGTTCCTATTGTGTCAAACATTTTTGAATCTTTACTTCAAAAACAGATATCAGAGCACTTTGAAAATTTTAGTATTTTTACTGATAAACAATATGGTTATAGACCTAACAGGAGCATGTAATGCAGTTGTTAAGCTAATTCATAATGTGGTTAATGATCTAGAACAAGGTAATAATGTAATTTTTAGGTCTTACGATATGTCTAAAGCATTTGATACTGTACAACATAGTATTTTAAGTAAAAAACTCTCTTTTTACGGATTTAATACTTATTCTGTTGAGCTTGTAAAATCTTATTTAACAAATAGAACACAATTTGTGTTTAAAGATGGGTCTTTTTCTAAAGGTAGGAAAGTTGAGTATGAGTTGAGTGCCCCAAGGCTCAATTCTTGGGCCAATTCTATTTAATATATATTAATGACTTACCAATTAGCATAGAGAGTGTAGGTATTGATGGATATTTATTTGCAGACGACTTGGGTTTGAAGGTCAGTAATATTAGTAAATATTTAGTTAATGATAAATTAAATTCTAGTTCTACATTACTTCAGGACTGGAGTGCTGCTAATAACTTATCGTTAAACACGGAAACAATCTGTGATTTGTCTTTTAGCTACAATAGAAGTGTTTCAGACTCTCCAGAGAACAGTAATTTAAAGTTTTTAGGGCTATTGTTAGATTATAGATTATCATGGAATTCTCATGTTGATTATGTATCCAAAAAATGGCTAAAGGTTTTATATGCTTAAAAGATTAAGAAAGTCAGTTGATAATTATATTTTACTAACTGTATATTTTGCTCACATTCAAAGTATCTTGACATATGGAATTGTTCTTTGGGGATCTAGTGGTAATTGTATGAAACTTTTTATACTCCAAAAAAAGGGCTATTAGATTAATATGCAATTTACCTGCATTAACATATTTTAAACCTTGGTTTGTACAACTTCGAATTCTAACGTTTTACTCTATGTATTCCATTTGCTCAGTTTTGTTCATGGAAATTTAGATTTCTTTAACATCAATGCTGACTTTCATGCTTATAATACAAGACACAAAGGCTGTTTAAGAGTTCAACAGTTTAAATACAGTAGCTCACAGAAAAACTGGTTATATATTTCTACTAAACTGTATAATTCATTGTCAGATATAATTAAATCACTGCCCCATGCTAAATTTAAGGAAAAAATCAAGGATATTCTGCTGGATGAATGTTTATATAAAATTTATGATTTTTTAACTGTAAATTGGGAAAGCCATAACTAATTTTAGAATAATGACCTAGATTATATGTTAACATTATTACTATTGTGTAGTCTTACATTAATTTATCTTTAATTGTTTTTCATCTAATTTTATTGTTCTAGCCATTTTGTATATTGAATTGTATTTTATGCATATTTTAATTGTTTGTACATAGTAATATAGTGTAAAAAAATTGACTTTTGTCCATGCACTGTTATGTGTTTTATGGCAATAAAAATCTTAAATCTTGAATAACTAAATAAAAACTATAAAAATATGTCTATGTAAACCAATCACTATGCCAACAAATTTAGAGGGAAATTTATTTTTGATTCGTAAACGTCTGTTTTTGTACACATATCATTACATTTAACATAAGTTTAACTTATGTTGATAAGAAAAACCATACACAAATATTAATAAAAGCCTTTGTACAAATTTCATTTGTGTCAATAAATTGTGTTAATTCTCCAATATTGACTTATTGTACCCATATTTGAAGAATTATGGAAGACCAATAAATGTGTCTCTAGCCAATTCTGTGAGAGTTTTCTAGTTTTAATATTGTTTGAAAAGAGAATGTGAGGCATATTTGGTAGTTGGTTATAGGCCCATGGTTTTATTATGGCAATAGTTTATTCAAAATATGTTGAATTTACCGGACTTTAGCTCAGTTTTTTTACTTTCTCCCATATGCGTAAGCATAGAGAAAGTATTGTGATCGTAAAAAATAATTTTTTACATGTTGGTCAAAAATCCATTTTAGGGTCTCCTGATCCCAAAAAGTGGTTTTTACGAAAAAAAAAAAAAAAAACTGCTGTCTGTCCGTCTGTGTGTATGTGCCATCCGATGGAGACAAAAAAAAATAGATAAATTGTTATGAAATTTGGTACGTAGGTGTATTTTCCAATACAGTATCTTCAGACCATTTTTCACTTTTTTGAAATTTTATTTTTTTAAAAATTTTTATGGGCAAAAACATAAAAAAATGGAATTTTCTCAAAAAGAGCTCTAACGATTTTGATTAAATTTTAAGGAAAGATTTGAATTACAATTTAAACTATTTTAGTAAAAACCGCATGTCTCTAACGTGACTAGTTTTTAAGTTATGGAAAAAATAGGAATCAAACTGGTAATTTTCAGTTTTGATTTTTTAGTGTTTAATATGGGAGGAACGTTTGTGCCAATTCTTTGGAACCATTTATTAGTACTATATGAAGTGATTTGGAGTATATATATATATATATATGTATATATAAAAACAAGAAAAATAAGTAGGTCAATTAAACAACTTGAAGTAATGTTTGCACTTATAGAATTCCAACTTTAATACTACCATGGCGTCCGCTCAATGGTTGCCATCGACGTGAACACTACTGGAGGAGTCTAGGGTATCTGTATTGGGTCGCAGTTAAGGTAGGGATATTGGTTAGGGAAAGTAACTGAGTATCAGGCTTACCATTAGTTGAAAATCAAACCACTTCATGGTTCAGATTCCTTGTAATGCTGTAGGTCCCTTAGTCGTCCTGAATATTGGGCTAGCATTGCTATCAATAAAAAATAATAAAATAAAAAAATACTCTTTCAAAGGAATAGTCGACCTTAGTTGGTAACAAAATTACACAGGTCATCCACACTCATACTACAATAATGTAACCATTAATATTCGCCTTTAAATACGCACAAAGTTGTGTCGGCATCCCATATTATCTGAATAATAATAATAACCATTGTCGTTGGACAATGGGGTAGCGTCTACATTTTTTTAATAACTATATTTGTTTTGCAGTGAGAGATAAAGATGGATAAATTTACATCTTTGTCATTAACAACCAATAAATTAAACTGGTAATACAAAATATCATTATTCTAAACTATGAAAGAATACTTTTATAAATGAATAGAAGATAATTAAATTACTTTATTTGTTAAATAAACAATTCATAGTTAGTTTCACGGAGTTTCATAGTTAGTTTTAATTAGCTTACAAATAGTTTACAAATTGATTGAATACAGTGTCAATGGGAAAAGTACCAATAGCTTTGTTCAACTACAAAAAACATTCTAATAGAAATTAATCAAGACCATTTAAATTCAATTGAATAAATAATCATTCATGCCTGATTGAGAAACAATTCAATTATAATTTTAACCAAACAATACATTAAAAACATTCAAATTGATTCTACTATAAAATAGAAGTTTATTAAAAGTGCGCTTGCTTTACTAATGTATTTAGAAGTATTAATCACTAATAATAATAGTAACGAGGGAAGAAATTAATGAAGTTTCTACAACAAAATATTCTTCAAGAGAACCCAAACTTAGTTTGTTCAACAAAGACTTGAACCCTTTGGTGAAAGTACCGAAAGTTTTCGTACTTGCAAAGGCGTGGCAACTATTTACAAATGACAGAAAGGCATGAATAGTTACAAGTAAAACTTGTAATTTAGGATTTCAGCCCGTAACGATTTCGCGTGTTCAGACTCAAAATATTGTGATAAACTAACACAGTTATTAAAAAATAACGTTATGTAGTACCAAATAACGTTCCAGTGAGATATATAATAGTTACTGTCGGCGCAAATATTATGTGTACCCGAGTTTGAAAGTGGTTTACTAAGAAACTAATAGGCTTATGAAAACTCAAATTACACCATTGTTTACCTAGTTTTTTGCATTATGACATTTTTGCATTATGCATTTTAACTTATGACATTTTATTATATGTTTTAGTAATTTTATATGTTTTGGAACATAATTAAAAAAATATAGGTTCAATAATTGCTTGATTCAATTAATACAACCGATCTAGGAACAATTTTTTGTTTTTTGCTTTTGCCTGTCCTTAGTTTGAAAGTTTTTATTCTAAAACGATTTTTTTTAAATTCAATGTTGTCAGTGTCATTGAATGGTAAAAAATATATACATAAGTTTGAATATACATATTATTAGGCTTTTAATATATCCATACATATATTATAAAAGATTAAGTTAATTTATTAACATGTTGTTGTTCATGTGATTACCATATTTGTACTACTGTATTTAGTTGCTCTGTCAATTATCAGAAAATGCTAGAGAAAAGTATCATAAAAATTGCAATTATTTTAATGACAGCTAAAAATATTTATAAAAAAATATATATCTGGAAGATATCATCTTGTCTATATTGTACATATATTAAACGATTTTATGTTAGGTATATAAACATATGATGGTAGATTTTTTAATGAAGCATACAAAATTGGACAAAGATATACATTTATCATAATATTAAATGTATGTATATACGCACGTATGCTGATTGTAATAGTATAAAACATCGTTGCTTGAAACTACCTAATCTTATCAAAGAACAATAAAAACAAACAGAATGAATAAATACACTAAACAGACAATAAGATAAAAACTTATCAATATGGGCCTGTGTCTCGACCTATATTTTCGGCGCTAGACAATGCCCTGTCACTAAACCTGTGAAATACCGACCTGTCATTAGTAGGTCTTCAAGTGTTGTCGTGTGACGTTTTTCCATATCACATAAACAGGCTTGGAAAAATGGCATTTAAAATAAGGTAAGTTTGTATTTTGAATCCAAACAGTTGACTATTTTAAGAACTTTTAACGTCTGCATATTCAGGAGGTAACATCTCTTTATTATTTACAATAATATATACCTATTGTATTACAAATTTGACAACTGAATACGCAAAAATAACTATTAAGTTAAGGTTACTAAATAAAATAAATATAAACCTATGTTACGAATTTGTCAACTGAATACCTAAAATTAATAATGAAATTGACGGTATAGCAGGATTATAGTTTTACTAATTTTACTCCTGATCACACCACTTTACGTAACCTACAAATATCCTCTCTCCAAAGTATATATAAAAAAAAAAAAAAAAAAAAAAAAAAAAACACAGAGGCTATACTGTTCATAACGTGTATAGTGATGATGAACTGTTCTCAATTACCTTAATTATAAATGTTGATAAAGGTGTTTGAAGAATGATAAGTATAATTTATTAAATTTTAAGTTTAATTTGTTTTATCATTGTATTGTGTAATGAAATATTTTATCTCAGGTTTTTATGTTAGAAAAAAAAAAACACACACACACACTTTACATATTTTTTTGTAAAAGGTTTTGATGGCATATTTTTAGTTTAAGAATGCTAAAAATCAAATTGTTTTAAAAATTTTTAGATACAAATATGATACATGTAAAGAGTAAATATATAGTTTTGGAAACTGATCAGTGTGCTTTGTGCTTTGTTTCGTTTATAATATAAAACGTTTTCCAGGCATATTCATATAATGTGAGTTTATTTTGTTTCAGTGCTGTTTTTATAGTAATTGTTTTATCTCAGGGTTTTTATGTTAATTTGGAGGAAGTAACATATTTTATTCTATATTTAAGTTAAAGTGGGATAGATTTAGTTTTAAAATACATTGTAAATATAACTGTGTTGGGCATGTAATTTTAATTTAAATTGAAAAAGAGGAACCTCAACACAGGCTTAGCCTTTGAGGCCCTAATTTATTTTACTTGAAAATGATGTGGTATAGATCTATGAACTTAGTGAATGAATGCTGTTGTAATGGAAGTTTATAACTCGGAAACGACTCATAGGACATTAATATTGATGATAAGTATTCATTGGAGAATTCAAATTCTATAATTTGATTTGAGCCTACTTCAGCTCTACTATTAATTCCATTAAGTACTTAGTTAATTAACTAGTTATTCATTTTTTTGTAAGAAATGTATTTTTGTAACTTCCATAACACAGTAGGGAAGATTAAATCCAATTTAGCAATAGGAAAACACTTTAACTAAACAATAATTAATTTGCAGTTTGTATGTAATTATTTCACTGAAAAAGCCAAATGTTCAATAGAACAAAAAAGAGAACTACCGTTCGCTCTTTTCTTGTTATAGCACTTAAATTTAATTTAGAGTAACTGTATTGCAACAGCTGAAATGTAGATTGTGTGGATGGTATTGACAGTAGAATGTTTCTAGGGCTCAGCATCTAGGGTTCAATTTTCAAGTTCAATTAGTCTTTGAGCCATAATCACCTAAATATTGCACTACCAAATTAATATAGTACTATATAAAAAAGGGTAAAAAGCCATTTGAATATTTTACTGTACAAGTGTAATTTAGGTTCTGTTAGAAAGTTGCTAAATGGAGAGTAGTAAAGAAATGGGTGTTCTACGCCAGTCACAGGAATGGGAGGGGGGTCCATGGTAAGTTGGCACTAATGATCCCCCACATCACCCCTTAGATTAATGATAACTTTTACATATAAAAATCAGCGATTCTAACTTTACTGTCACTTACATTCATTCTGAAAATGAAATGTTGTAAGGTTGAGTGGAAGAGAAGACTTACTATAATAACTACTACACATGGTAAAATTATTTAAATTTAATTCATTGTTGCTATCAAGCTATAATAACACTAGTCAGGTCTACTCAGATATACTATGTCTGACGATTTCAGGCGTCATTCGGTATTGCCATTTCTTCTGTGTTTACTGCTGCAATTTGTGGTAAGCTTTCCCTCCAGTTCTTCACTGGTCACAACAGTGCCTCAGGGACGTCTCAGAGGGAAATCGTTTACGACCCGAGAAGGTCGTAACGTCTCAGTCTTCCTCTCAATTCCATATGCAGCACCACCAATTGGGCAACTGCGTTTCAAAGTAAGTAGCTTGTTATGCTATTTTTAATTTGGGTGTTGCTTTTATTATTGGGTGTTGCGTTATGCTTTTATTAAGTATTTTATTATACTTAATGTCTTAAATTAGTGTCATATGCTATTATTCAATTCCATTTTCATACTTCATTTGTTTCGTTGGTTGTTTATATTCTTACGTGTGAGACGCCGACACAACGTTGTTGGTATTTTAAGGCGAATATGAATGATTATATGAGTGTAGGATAAGTGTGGATGAGTGTAATATTGTTACTAACGGAGTTAAACTGTTCCTCATAAAGGGCAATTTATTAATATCCAACAGCCAGGGCAATTACGGGACCTACAGCTTTACGTGGAATCCGAACCACGTAGTGCTGGTCTGATTTTCAGCTGATTGACAAGCCTGATACTCAGTTATATCCCCCACACAACATCCGCACAATGATTAACACCCAATATTGACACCCCAGACTTCTCTAGTAGTGTTCACGTCGATAGCAACCATTGAGCAGACACCATTTTGGTATTAAGAGGACCGAGCATCCAACCTATCGCCTACAATCTCCCGAACACTTTGTTCCCAAGTAGCTGGGTTACAGCACTGCGCCACCAGTGCCGACCCTATTTTATTAAACAACTTACATAACTTATAACTTATTAAACCCTATTTAGAAAACTTTTTTGGAAAGTAATGTTTACGAATTACGTTAGATTTAATTATTATGAATAAGGTTTTTTTTCATAAACTTTGATCACCATTAAGATTGATGATATTTTTTAAAATCAGTTTATTGACCACCAATCAGGCTATATAACAACTACATTTACTAGTATACTTGTTGATTGGATCGAAATAGGGAATCTGTGAAACAAGATAATTACTAAACAAATTGCGTAGTTAAATAAAAATTACAAAGCCAGAGACATGAAACTGAAGGGTGAGAAGAAATACAAAATAATTAAAACAATAAAACCGGTTTCATTGTTCTCTTTTAACTTTTTCAACATTGTACTAAATCTAGTTTTAATTAATTCATTGCAACTTTAGAGTAATTAAATGTTTGTAGTTTCTATATGGATACATTTAGTAATCACTAGACTTAACGGTAAAGATGTACTTTGTTTAAATAACTCAGATAGGCTGAGCTTTTGACTTTATGACGCGTTGCAGTATTCATCCAGGCAATCTTTGCAAGTACGCATTAGCTCCAATTAATTGTATTTATTTAGTAAGTAGGTATTTAAAATTAAATATAAATTTATGTTACATGTTATATTCTTTACTGATAAACTTGTTTACTAACCTAACCTAACATATCTTAACCAAACCCAATCCAATCCAACCCAACCTAACCTAACCCAACCCAACCCTACCCAACCCAACCCAACCCAGCCTAGCCTATCCTAACTCAACCTAACCTAACCTTACCTAACCTAACCCAACTTAAGACCATTTCTTTATTACCTGACGTTTCTGTATGCCAGGGTTGGTATCATATTGGAAATTTCACCTCAAACTCATGAACAGTGTAGTTAATGTTTGTTTAGAGCCCCCAGCCTCCTTTGGGGTGGGAGGGTGAGTACTCTGCCACGAGGGAAGCCCCCGGGTGTATCCAGAACCAGAACCCACCACGAGTGCCCATCCGACCCTCGGCAGTCAGTGAGGACTGTCTGTACTTGAACGTTTTTACACCTAATGTAAGTACTTCGTGATAATAGACAAAATATTAAAAATAGTTTTGATTATTGTGAAGTATTTTATACATAACAAAAAAAGTATAAAATAAAGAGTATCTTTTTAGTTTAGTTTTTAGCTAGTTTTATATCATTGAAGAATTATGCATTGAAAGGTTGTGAAACTTGCACTTAGCAGTGTGACAAGACAATTATTTTACCAATGTAACATAAGTAATTTGTACTGTGGATTTTATTTTTTATTTTGCCAAATGTTTCATTTAGTTTTACATATTTCTCCTTGTTTTGTTGGCTGGCATAAAAAAAAAAAAAAAAAAAAAACACAACAAATTTGTACCGAGTTGAATTTCTAGGTAACAACAATCGCAATTAAACAATTTGAATATGCCTAGTTAAAACATTACATTATAGGTTTATACAAATTAAAAAAAGTTAAACGTTAATTAGTTTTGAAATTAATAAAAGTGGATTGGTCCCTTATTATTAATGAAATGTTATTATATGACTCTCGTTATTCTAAATCAACACTGAAATTCAAATTAAATTTAAACCGTTGAGGGAAACTGTCAATTTAAGGGGAGCACGCCGTGGCGGGGGTTAAAAAATCAATTTTTTTATTATTATCTTAAAAAAATCTCCATTTCATCCTGTTTAAGAAAATATATATCACTTGGTACTTTCCTTGCTTTTTATGGTTAAAAAAATAAAAACAAGAATGGCGTTGATGTATTCAGCACAAACTTTCAAGTGATGAAAAACCACAACACGAGCTTTGTCCTTTTGGAAATGAGTCTTGGTGTAAGTATAAAAAGGCACAAGAACAAAATATAGAATATAAACATAAAAACTCTCTACCTGAAGAAGTAATGAATGTAATAAAGCCAGTTTACAAAGATTTGTCGGATCCAAAATTGTTAAAACGTTGTTTGCACGGAAAGACACAAAATCCGAATGAGAGCTTTAATAATGTGATTTGGAGTAGGTTTCCAAAAACTACATTTGTAGGGCTTAAAACTCTTCAGATTGAAGTAAATGACTCCTTTATAAGCTTCAATAAGGGTGCCATTGGTAAAGCTAATGTGTTTGAAAGATTGGGAATAACACCTGGGAAGTTTATGATGTAAGGACTGAAGAAAATTGATGAAAATAGAAGAAAAAAGCAAATAAAGAGGTTCAAGAGGAAAATGAGAAAAAAAGGGTTAAGAGAAGGTTGCTCAAGAGAAGAAAAGAAGATACAGATTGTCAGGATTATGTTCCAGGAGGTTTTTAGTGTGTGTTTGCTAGTTTAGACTTTAAATGGATTTTCCCGAAAGTTACTTTTTTCAGTGTTTAGGTACCATTTTCTCCCGAACTATTGGGCCTACAGACTTCAAAATGTATACACATAATTTACACTACTTAATGAGTAATTTACTCCATTTTTATGAAATTATATTAAGTTTTAAGTAGTCTAAAAAAATTTTTGAACTTTAAAATTAAAGATATTTTTATAGTATAAAAAAGAAATTTTTTTCCCTAAATAACTGTTGTAGCTAAACACTTCATAATGGAGTACTTCATTAACCAACATAAACTTAATAAGCAAAAAAAATTCATCACCCTAGTTTTTATAGGTTATGAGAAACTTGTACCTAAATAGTAACATGTTTTCCCATTTAAATAGCATTGGAGGCCTCGCCGCGGCGTGCTCCCCTTAAGTGTTTTACAGTTTTTGTAAGAAACAAGACAAAAAATTGTTTTGAAACATTTTAAAACATACAGTATGTTAGTTTTGTAGTTAAAAAACAATTTGTTATGATTTTCATGTACAGGTTAAACCAACCGTAAGGTATCCAGTGCTGGTTTTCATCCATGGAGGAGGCTTTGAAACTGGTTCTGGGAACAGCTCCGCTTTCGGTCCGGACTATTTCTTAGACGAAGATGCCATTTTGGTTACATTGAATTTTAGATTAGGTATTCTTGGTAAGTATGAATTGTTTCAGTTAATTATCAAGTTAAGAAAAAGAACTGAGTGTTAGTCTTGTAAGCTAGCTGAAAATCAGACCAACACTACAGTACGTGGTTCGGATTCCACGTAAATCTGTAGGTCCCTTAGTTTCCCTGGCTATTGGGCTATTAATAATAGTTATTTCTAAGAGACAGTCGATCTTAGTAAAAATTACTTCACTCATTCATCTAAACTCATATTTGCCATTATCTCTACGATCAGCGTCTACAAATTAACAATGAATGAAACCTTACCATGCAGTGAGTTTTAAATTAAAGTTGTTAGTTCTATAATGTTATTTTAATGTCTTAGTTTTAATATCATATTAGGTATTTTTCAATTTTACCTTCCTAACTTCACTGCTTCATTTACATTTCATTTATTGTGCCCGAGACAGGCTGTTCTTTCCAAACCACGGAGATTTTAATATCATACACGTGTTAAGCTAAGTCTCTGTGCTATGTTTTGTTTTCTTTCAAAGGTAAACAAAGGCCTCAAATACAACTGTCGCAACCAAATAAAAAAAAAAAAAAAATTAAAAATGATGGCAAATACAAACAATATTTAAATTCACAAATTTCTTATTTCTTTATTCAGCTATTAAGCTGACCTGTAATAAATCAGCAGAGCATATTCTAGGGTTTATGTCACTGGAAAACCACATTCTACCAGGTAACCTGGGCCTTAAGGACCAAAGGGCTGCGTTGAGGTGGGTCAAGGCCAACATAATATCCTTTGGAGGAGATCCTAAGAAGATAACAATTTTCGGTTCAAGTTCAGGAGCAGCGAGTGTTCAACTTCACCTGATGTTCAACAAAAATGAAGGTAGGTATATGATATATTTAACTGTATGATATTATAAAGTATATATTTACAGTCTTGCCAACGTAAATTGCCTGTGAGGTTAGACCTGTTTAATTTTAGTATACACACAATATTAGGATCTTTTCCGTTAATTTACTACCACTTGATAAATATTATATTGCTCTAAAAACTATTCCCCAATTATATTTACGTCCACTGTTGTATTCCTTATCCGCTAGAAATCCGATATCGCTGGCCTTATCTTATCGCTTTCCAAAAATTTACACACGGAGAGCGCATTCGGCGGTCAGTTCAGTTCCAGCCGTCGAGCAGGCAGGTTATCTATCTGCTCATTCTACTGATAAGATATACGTGCATGCAGTTTCTTGTGTGGTTGTGTTTATTATTTAAGTTAGAAATTACTGGTAATTAACAAAATGACGTCAAATTGTGGAGTTTGTGGTTTAATATGCGAAGAAGATAAATTGGCTTTCAATTGTACTGGTGGCTGTGAGCAATCTTTTCACTCAAAGTGCATGAAAAACGAAGGAGTCAAAACAAGAACTGGTGAAAAAGACTGGAAATGTGAAAATTGTGTGCCGAAAAAAGAAACCTTATCTACCAGTAGCAGTAAACTGTTTGTTACTACAATTTCTAAAGAATTTCACCTATCGACGATGCATTCTTTCAAGAACGACGTATTCACTAAAATAAAAACCAGTCGTCGCAGGTGGAAGAACTTAAGAAGGCTATACAGTTCCTGTCAGATAAATTAGATGAATCAACTACCTTGATTGCAAGTATTAAAAATGAGTACTCAGAAATAAAGAAGGAAAAGAAATTATCAAGACTGAAAACAAAAAGCTCAATGATAAAGTAAACGTTCTTCAAGACAAAGTCAGAGCATGGAGCAATACTCAAGAAGAACAAATTTAGAGGTCAGTGGAATACCAGAGACTAAAGAGGAGAACATCATAAGCTTGCTGAAGGATGTTGGAGCAGTGGTGGGTGTAGAGTTACAAGAATCCCACATATCTACGGCTCATTGAATCCCAACATTCAGAAAAGAACGCCCTCTATCAATAAATATTCAATTTTAAACCAAGATACAGAGGGACGATTGGGTATCACACTTCGGACAGAAGAAAACTCTAACTGCAAATGAGGTTCATCCATCGTTTTCCAAAAACAGAATATACATCAATGAACATCTCTCTCCGGACAACAAGCTCTTCCTGGCTCAGCTAAAGGAAAAGTATAGAAACTTGGACATAAAATATGTCTGGGTTCGTGAAGGAAGATTCTTCGCAAGAAAAATTGATGGGGAAAAGTGCTACAGAATAAATAGTCTACAAGATCTAGACAAACTGTTAAGTAAGTGAAAAGTTAATCTAATGTATGTCTAAGCGAATTTTACCTTTGTCGGTTTTTTCTCCTACTCAAAAAGATAAGATTATTCCTACAACTCCTTTATTGAAATTTTAATTTGCATATGAATTTACAGGAAAACCAAAACTATGATTATAAATGTGTAGATCAGTTTTATTCACAACCAGAAACAAATTCACACTTCTACTTTTTACATCTAAATATTATGCGATCAAACTTTAATTATATGTTAGCAGAACTAAGTTTAGTACAAATTAAGCCAAATGTTCTAATTTTGAGTGAAGTCTGGATCAATAGCAATGAATTATATTTTCACTACACTACTATGAGTTTAGCTGTTTTCGTTATGTGTTTACAACCTGCGAAACATCATATTTTCAACAGCTGTCTATTGTTTACTACCGAAAGTAACATTGTTTACAACCGAACATTTTCCACAGTCAACAACACCTGTTTTTATTCCGTAGTGTAGTGAAAAGTATCGTTCAAAACTCGAGTGAAAGTGTTTTGTATGTTCTCGACCATTCGAAGTGCTCGACAAGTCTCGCAATTCAAACATATGGTCTCGAACATGCAAAACCCCACTTTCCACTCTTGTTATGAAATATACTACTATACAAAATACCAGGATATAAAACATATGGAAATCGCAACGACACATACCGAGCAGGTGTTGTTTGTTTCATTAAAGAGGACATTGATTGTTTTGAAATTAAATTTGACATGATAACAGCTGACTGCCTTCCTAGAGCTAAGATACAATAATACACGTATTAATCTTCTCTCAATATATACTGTAGATTGCAACATTTTTCTGAAAATAACTTTATAAATGAGCTTGAAAATAAATTAGTTCAAGTAAAAATAAATACAGTTAATATTGGCGATATTAATAATAGACAAAATGAAAACTTCTTTGAATTTTCAAAAACATAATAATTTAATGAGTAATTATAGTTTTATATCTCTGATTAATCAGCCAACTAGAATCTCAAATATACCATCTACCTGTGTAGACCATATTTATGTAAGATTTAGAAATATTCATAATATCGAAAGTGCAGTATTTGATAATGGTATCAGGGACCATTGTGCAATAGGTTTAAAAATTAATAATCCTCATTTAAATAGTGTTAAAGAATACAACAAAATAAAAACTACTTACAATATTGAAGCAATCAATCATGATATTAATAATGAGGACTGGAGTGATTTTTTCATGACAACAAATAAAAATGAATGCTATGAATTATTCTTGAAAAAATTAAAATGTATTATAAATATTAATAGTGTAGAGATTCCTACAGGAAATAATCTTGACAAGGCTAAACTTAGAAGTCCTTGGATTAATAATAATATATTAAATAGAATTAAAAAAAGACAAAAATTGTATAATATTTACAAAAGGAGACCATATGACAACCGTTTTAAGATGTATTTTGATTTATTTACCAAAATGTTAAAATACGATATAGATATTTTAAAAAATCAGTATTATTCTAAGCTTTTAAGTGAACATCAAGTGGACACTAGTCAACAATGGAAAAACATAAGTAATTAATTTAACTGGCAATAATATAAATAGAAATGTAAGTAAAATCTTCTCGACAATCCTCAAGAAGCCGGAAATAAAATAAATAATTTCCTTACCAATGTTTGCGACACAGGTGATAGCGCTAACCAAGTGACATTCCATCGGCCAGGCACGGGTTGCTATCCAAACTCATTCTATATTACTCCAACGAACCCAGACGAGATTTGCAAAATCATTAAAGAATTGAAAAACAAAAAGTCAACGGGATATGATAAAATAACAGTACAGTTAATTAAGAAAATATCCGAAAAAGTAGCTCCGTTATTAGATCACTTGATTAATTTAAGTTTTTCAACCGGTGTTTTCCCAGAAGTACTGAAAAAAAGTATTATTATTCCTTTGTTTAAAAAACAAAATTGTCAAAATATAGATAATATACTTCCAATTAGCTTATTATTAGTTATATCTAAAATAATAAAAAAAATGCATGAAAATCAGACTAATTTTTTTCTTTTTTTTCTTTTTTTTTTAAACTTCAGTTGACATGGGCCTACAGGCCTGTGCGTCAACTTTATTCAACGAGTGAAGTACCGACCGTTGGCTCAGTGGGGATTCGAACCTTGGACCTTGCCCTCCGCAGTCCGAAGCCTTAGCCACTGAGCCACCACGCCGGCTTATCTTAAGAAAATACACTTTCAAAATAATAGACAATTCGGGTTTACCCAAGGCAAGTCAACCGAATATGTTCTAATCGATTTTATTTCCCTATTATACAGCAGTTTTAAAAACAGTTATAAGACATTGGCACTTTTTGTAGATTTCAAAAAAGCTTTTGATTTAGTAAACCATAATATTCTTCTAGCGAAACTGGAATCGATTGGCATTAGAGGCGTTGCATTGGATTGGTTTACAAGCTTTCTTACAGGTCGAACCCAGCAAGTAAGGATAGATTCTCCCTTAAGTTCACTACAGGTCACAAAGGCAGGAGAGCCGCAGGGTTCTGTGTTTTCGGCAAATTTACTTATTATATTTATAAATGATTTGCTAAATAAACAATTCAATGGTGAAATATTTGCTTTTGCAGATGATATTGCTTTTGTGTATTCCAATAAGAATAAAGACACTCTCCATTATCACATAGCAAACGACCTTATAACTATAAAAGATTGGTGTAAAATAAATAAAATGAGATTAAGCACAGATAAAACTAAATATGTAAATTTTAACTACTACACTTTTGATTTCCAATTTCCAATAAGATACCACAGTAATAGATGTACAAATAATGTAAGCTGTAACTGTGCAATAATTGAAAAAGTAAAGTCCTTTAAATATTTGGGCATTACAGTTGACGAAAATTTAACTTGGAAAACTCATACGAACCTCTTACATAATCAGTTAAAAAGTAATATAAGAAAGTTTTATTTTCTAAGAAATTTTTGTGATGTAACGCTGTTGCGTAGTCTATATTTTGGACTAATCCATTCCAGACTACAATATGGAATTGTCTGTTGGGTGGGTAGTTCCAAAACAATTATTGACCACCTAAGAAAAACACAAAACATGTTTATACGCATTATCCTAAAAAACCAAAACGATAGTCTTCATTTTCTCTATATCAAAACCTAAAAATTTTTCCTATACAACATTTATTTACTTATAAAGTATTACGACTTTTCTATTGCAGAAATAGAAATAGAGGGTTCATGAGGAATCACTATAATATGTGTAGTAAGAATAATAGACTATTTCAGTTACCAAAAGTAAACAAATTTATAATTAAACCATCTTTTTGATACCTAAGAACGAATTATTTTAATAAACTGCCTATTGAAATTAAAGAACTACAAAGTATGAACTTCTTTTGTAAGAAACTAAAAATATGGCTCCTGAATAAGAAGGATCTTACTTTTAAAAGAGTATATATGTGAAAACAATAAAATTATTGTAAGACAATGATGTTAGGTACAAAGGATTAAAATACTTAATAAGTATAGTCATAATGTTAAAGATCAAGTAACTAACTAAACATGTAGTCTAATAGCATCGTATTGTAATTTGTTATCTTATCTTGTCTATTGCTTACCTCCCTCATGGCAAGACATGCCACAAACACTACAGAGCTGCTTGTCAACTAATTTGATTTTAAAGGAACTGAACTCAATTTATTATTGTTTGTAATGTATAAAGTCACTTTTTGAACTGGCCACAAATACTGGGAAAAGTGGCTAGTTTATATTCCATTATCAGCATGTTTGTGAAATTGTATATTTTGGAATAAACTTCATTATTTCATATTGGATTTACCAGTTTGTGATCAACTTTAGTAGCGACCTAACCTAACCTAACCTTAATGCGATAAAAAAAGTAGTAGTAGTGAAGTAACGTAAAAGGTTCCAATATGGTTTATTTTTACACTAATGTTTACATCACATTTTTCAACACCAAACTGTACTAAGTGATATTATTAAGTTTGTAAATTATATTGAGTACGGTTTTATTATTTAATATAATTGTTTAGTTATATTTTTTCTGGCGAATAAAATTGCCACTATCCGTCATTACGTAGTATGCGCTCTAACCTTCGAAATGACTTCCCGGCATATCCATATGTTTAAAGCAACCTTACCTATAATTAAAGAGGTCCTACTACATAGACAATATAGTGTATTGTCCACGTCCATCCTCAACGTGGTCAGACTGTATCTGTATGTTATAGTAATAATGTTTGGTTCTTGATTTTTAAAGTAGCCTACTTTTTTTATAGCTCCTAGCATTTATTAAAAATCTTTCTACCAATTAATGTAGACACGTGTTTCAAGGTACTATCTACTTGATTTGCACAAAAACGTGTATTTTATGTAAATTAACATACAATTCATGCTAACATGTGAAATCATGGTCTCTTAAACCGTAGATTTAAGATTTAAATCTAATGCCCATAATAGATTTCCTGGAACATTTGATTTCTATACAAAGTCAAAATAGAGAAATGATCAGCTGATTACGAAAAATACAAACCACGTATATTGAAACTTGTAACACGCAGATAATTTTATTAATAAATAAAGTGAGGATGACAGCATATTTTTAATTTAGTAAATATGCCACACGAGAGAGAGGGCACACTACAACTACCCTTTTATTACTCTCATTACAGAGACAAGCGTACTGATTCTTACCCAATCTTTGTATGCCTATTGACCCTAACCTCAAATATACAACCAACTCTCAAAAGCTGAAAACCAGCTGATCATAGTTGCAGCAACCTTAATCATAAAATAGCAACAACCTTAATTAATTGTTAATGAGATATTTGTTAATACTTTGACATAAATAATTACTAGCGGACACCCCTTTACGCTTCGAGTGCCAACCCCGTCACTCACTTTCGTCGTGAATCCTTGACCTTCAGCCTCGGCATGTAATTTTTAATTTCAAATATTAGTAATTACACTGTATTAAGTAAAATCATATTATTTAAATTCATTTAAAGTAGCTCACTCACTGCACTTGATTTTTACTCTATTTATAGTATAATAATTATTACAAATAACCAACGTTATTACTAAGCCTATTACAAATGTTTTCATTATATGTAACAGCTGATGATAACATACACACAGACAGACGTGTATTCGTTCTTTTATAATTAACTTGATATTTTACTGTGCTGCTCTCTATGTTTAACCTAACAAATTATTCGGACCATTTAATATTTGTTTATCTCACTAGCTGGTCAATTAAAATCAATCTCCATTAAGAATAAAATTGCAACTTTGACGCCGTATAGGGCAAAAATCCATGGGAATTAAAAACATCTAATTCGGTTATCACTTAGAAATCAAAATTATCTTTTGAATAAAAATGTATCATCAAAATCGGTTAAGTAATAAGTTATGAAAGTGAGTGAACTAAATGACCCGATTGTTTTATTTAGGATAATATTTTTTCAATCTGTTTGAATTACCATTAGTACAGTTAAAGGAAGTTAATGCAACAATATATGTTATGGTTGTTTTGGTATATTTTTTACATAGTATCCACATGGCTGTTAGAAAAACAGCACATTTAAATTGTTGGCCATTGATGGAACAAAACGTAACTGACACATGAGAGCAATGACATAAAAACTCAAATTTTCAGTATAAAAATTACTTTGTGATTAATTTTTAATTACTTTTGCAACATGAAATCATGCCAGGAAGATATCAGAAATATTTGTTGTTTCTCATGTTTACATTATCTTCAAAGTTACTTTTTATGACACATTGATCACATACAAATTATACTTCAAACGCTGTTATGTACAAATTATTGAAACACTTAAAACCATAAAAATATTGTAATAACGCCACCTTTTAACTAAGAAAAAACTATTTTTAATATTGAAGCCTTTTTCATTTTTTAGATTAATCTAATAACACTTTTTAAACAAACACTTATGAACTCAAGAACTTTTTCACCTTTAACATTGTCATATATATGCATAAATATGTTACAAAACCATTAATTATTTTCATTTCTCAGGTCTTTTCAGAGCTGGGATATGTGACAGCGGTTCTTCCCTTACACCGTTTGCTGTGCAATGGCCGGGTGTTCAGAGACCTCTGGTAGACAAATTAGCAGCTCTTTCTAACTGTACTAGAAGTCCTGATGAAGAATTTTTGCAATGTCTTAGAGGAATACCGGCTGAAAAGTTCGAGGCATTTCGTAAGGAGCTGGGAGTAAGTATTTTTAAACTATTAAAAAAATTTGATCAAACAATAAACCCACTAAATTTCCCTTCTATTTCTAGTTTATATTCCTATCTTCTTTTCCTCTTTTCTACCTTTCCGCAACAATCAATTTTATGTATCTAACATTGACATATACTACTGGATCGTGGGCTGGAGTATGGAGGCCGAGTTGATTGTTAATCATATTTTTTAAATCATTGTTAATCATCGTAATTTTTGTGGGCAATATATTTGTTAGGATTTTAATTTATCTATCAACTTTAACTAAGAACATATATTTACTATAATTAATTTTATTTTTTAGCATTCTTTTAAGACGAAATTTAGCAAATAAAAAAACAAACATTGTATTAAATAGGCAAGAATCCAATTTAATTTGAATGATTAAAGAGAGATATAACTATTTTAAATATTGGTATTGTCATAACCAAGTACTAATATAATTAGTAAAACAATGATTTCATAACTATTTAAAATCAAAAATATGTAAACTAAATGTCTTACACATATTTCAGACTAAATTTATTTACAAAATGAATCAAATTAAAAGATTTTTATTCTTGACAGAAGTTAACAACTAACTGTATAATAGCGTCAATTTCATATATATTAAAACTAAGTAATACGAACGATAATTTTACATTTAAAGTGAAGCACAAGTTCTTCTATAATGGAATATTACATTTAATTTAAATAATATATATACTGCATATTATTTGTCTAAATATAATAAATTAAAATAAGGACTTGAAAAAGCCTTGAAATGAAGACTGATGTATAAATATGGCTCCTGCTGGAAGAAATAGAATAATTGACATTTATAAAAATAGAATCATATAATTTTTTGTGGGATACGAGTTGTTGATGGAAACGTAATCAATTTTATGTTTGTGAATGAAGAGCTCGGAGTTCTTGCAATCTTGGAACCTTCTCAGTGGCGAATACACTCCCCAATACAGCGACGTGTGCGCTCGGAGACCTACTGCAGCGTCTTATGGCCAGCGCGTGATCCAGTAGTATATATCGATGTTAGTATACATCGATATCAATATATATCGATGTTAGTATACATCAATGGTGTCTAAACATGTAAATTATACTACAATGACTTAAAATAAGTATTTGAATGATTCAATAATTTATAGGTGTGTTTTGGTCAGAATATTATTCAACACTCAAAAAAATGTTGGCCTCAAAAAATAACGATTAAAATCAAATCATTGTGTTACTAAAAAAAGTATTTATAACATAATACAATAAAGAAATTATCGATGAATAATACTCTCAGCATAAACTAAATATAGCTTCCTTGCCAGAAAATATACATGTATTAAAATACAATTATTACAATAAAACTAGCAAACCAAAGATTGTACTGGTATTAAAATAACAGCCAACTTAAACTTGCTTGTGTAAGTTGGATATTACTTAGAAAGTAAATAAAGTTGATTGCGAAACTCACTGGGGTGATAAAACTTTATTGCATCATGTTCTAGATACGTAGAACATGGAAATTTGCAATGTAAGGCAGTAACAATACGAGAAACCTTTAAAGACAATAAAAAATAATTTAAGAACATTTTAAAAATTAACTTATTTTTAGGTTAGGCACCATGATGAATCAAGATTACCATATGACAAAATGGTAGCTGATTTTAGTGCCATGGACATAAAAAAAAAATGGTTTATTAAGAAACTCTCCTAACCTCTAATTTATACATATTTACGAAACTAAATTAAATTTATCATGATTAAAAATAAATGCATTTTAACTAATTTAAAATAACGTCAATTGTGAAACGTATATATTTTAAATTTTGCTAATTTTTTTAAATTTTAGTAACTCACCCACTGCAATTACAAACGCATTAAAAGCTCTTGAAAATCGTCAATGCTTGTGCGTATATTCATGAAATAAATCACAGACACTAATACTCATATATAAGCAACAACATGTTATTAACACATTATCCATATTATAGTCATATTATTAATATGAGCTAGAAGAAAAAGAAAGCTATTTTTATGAACTCTCATAAGTCAGTGTATTTAAAATGCCCATTGCTATTACGAACCCCACAGGAACATTTAATCTGGTCTTATGTGGAGTTATAATCCCCCCCCCCTTTACGAGCTTATAATTATGTTTTCAACGAATCCAAAGCTTATAATTTGATACTGTCAATATTTGCACTTTGCAGTGCTTGTCGACACGCTTTGCTGAGGCTTAGGCTGATATTGACTATTATTGACTTTAGTCCTTTGGAAAATAAATGTTCAACATTTACTTAATTTTATCTTAAACAAATTAACTTACAGTTGTTTTCATAAATAATAATCTGGTCACAATGATAAGCTTACAGGATAAGATTAGATATAATATGCTCACTAATCAGCTGGTCAAAGTAGCACATTTTCAGCACTGACATTTATTTTCATTTATGAAATATAGGTTGGTCGGGAAATTCTTGAAATGCCCTGTTTCCGTTTACATGCATGGGAATATATTATAAAAACGTTTTGTGTATACAAACATACGGAATTTTGATTTTTATATATTAGCTTGATAAAAATGAAATAAATATCTACGAATAATGTTTTTTCATTATGAGGTATTGTTCTTAAAAACATGTTTGATACTCTTACTCATATTTACGTTACAGAAAACCAACATCGACATCAAAAGACATTTCCCTGTATTTCCCCCCGTCATTGAACCTACGTGCGCGGAGGATGCATTTATTACAGCTGACCCTTGGAATAGAACTCTGGACTTTCCGATTCTACAAGGAGTAAATCAGTACGAAGGACTCTTTAGGACAGTTGGTAAGTACGTACTTATTAGTGTAGTCGAGTGGTCCCATGGTATTTCTCACAACATACCGAGGTCAAAGTATCGAGATTGCAGAGTATTTACATAGTAATACAATTTAATTTTTAGGTTGTTTTGATATATTTAATTGTTAATTAAATTATTTAGTCATATTGTTATATTTTTATTATAATGAATTATATATATAATATGAAGATAATGTGTCATGTATATTGTATTTGCTTCGAGAAATATATTATAAAACAATTCGTATAAACAATTCGTAAAAATTAGATTAAAAAAATCATATTGTTACGGTCCATCCAACAGGATCATAAATAAATAAGGTGATTTCACTTCTACGAGATACTAATTGTTGCTTTTATTTATCAGTTCTAGATCACTAAATTATACACTATGAAATATTTACAAACTTAAACTATATCTTAGATACTATTTCGATACACAGATTAATCACTAATAGTTACAACAGTTTATATCACTTATCTTTCTGTTCACCTAATGTCCGACACTGCTCGGTATACTGTCACTGCACTGTAATAAATAAACACTGTCACTTGACTGTCACTGTCACATCCACTTGGGCTGACTCTTTACTGGCTGTCGTTGACTGTCAGGTCGGACGAAAGGTGTCTCTTTGTATGACCCAGAGATGGAAGCCCAGAAGATTCTTATTGTGCGATGGTGATCTGGAAGGGCATTCTAGAGCTTCTCGACTCCAATTCAGGAAGGGCCTCGCTCGATTCACCTACAGGCGAATGGTCTGCCATTCTAGTCCTTCCTTGAAGACCTGGATTGATCCCGCGGGAAGTTACCCATGCAGGGAGGGGGTGCAATGACCTAGGTGGTGCCGATGATCCGTAACAATATATTGGGATCATTTAACTCAAACAAATACCATAAGACAACCTTTTTGAGACCTAAATAGCTAAAAAAAAAAAAAAAAACTATTGGACTCACCCGCCTACCTATGGTTTCTTATGGGACTTAGCTACCTACATAAGAACGACTTCTTGAATGGAAAATATAAATATAACTCAGAAAATGTAAATAAAAGAGTGGAAGAAATAAATAAATTTTTACTGTCAATATGATAGTTGCTGGTTATGATATTGGGATTAGTTATTTTTCTAATTTATAAAAAAACAATAATATTGTATATTATATGAAAAAATAAACGTATTAAACTCAACTTATTTCTTGAAGGAAATCTAAGAAAAATTAAATTACACATATACATTTTTATCTTAAGAGTATTTTTATATTTATTGAAGTGAACGTCACAAAACACAAACAAATATAACTACGAAGGTACTGATCTTAAGGTAATAGATTTCGATAAACATGTTTACAATTCTCAGATCTGAAGAACTCACAAAGTAATCCCCAACTCACAATTACTTTGTAAGTCTTTCTGATCTGAGAATGATAAAGTTTACCTTAATCGAGTTGTAAATAAATCCGTATTAACCTTTCCGTCTCACCAAAATTTGCTCGAAACGCCTTTACTGATATAACCGTAATCTCAAAATTAGTATAAAAACAACATGAGGTGGTTCCCTTTTTTAATTTTACTATTTTTTTTATTAAAAAACTAAACATAAAATTGAAGTAATTCTGATATGACGTTATATTATATAAGTTAAGGCATTGGAAAAGTTAAAATGATATTAACTTGTTTATATGATAACTGAGAAAATCTTCTATATTTATGTATAACGCCATGTTGTCTAATGTTGTAGAATTTGAAGTCGACAAAACCGATAATAACTTTATGGAATTAAATATGAACTACAAGGAGGTCTTGCCTTACAACTTGTATATCGACAACACGGCAAAAAACCCCGAGGAAGTCGCAGAAATGTTAAAGAATTTTTACTTCAAAGGGGATAACATTAGTAGAAAGACTTACTTACAGCTTGTAGATGTAAGTTTTACAAACGTGTTTGTAGATTATGTACAAATAAGTGTCTGGATGTGTATATATATGTATAGTTGTTTTTGTATGGTCTACAATAATAAATTGATAAAATGTGTGTGGCTATATGACCTCTGAATCATATTTAGATATCATAAACAACCTATTTTTTGCACATCAAGGTGCATTTTAGTAAATTAACTAATTTATTTTTATAAACCAATGAGTGTCCCGACTTGATATGAGCGCGCTAAGTGGCATTTGAGTGTAGCTCTGACGTGCGGTGTTGCCAAGTCTACAGCGTTGGACATACGGCAGACAATAATTACTTGATGAGACAAAAAACCACTTGAGCATTTTTAATTGGTTAAAAAAAATACAACAGAACAATAAATAAGTAATGCGATAAGAATAATCTTTAATTAATAGGGGGAAAAATGTAAAAGGCAATATAAACAACTAGAAATTCTACGATCATAATATAAATTCACAACATCAAACAAGTATGATATAAACAGGGCATTACGAGAACTGAAACGTGGCAACAATGCAATACGTAAAGGCGTTGTTATGGTTGCGGCTGGGTTATATCATCACGCCATTGGTTGTAGCATTCCCAAACCTTAGTTCCAACATTTACTGTAAGAGTGCTCTGAAGTTAAGTCGAAACTTAAAACAAATAAATGATAATACCTATTTTTAATCTAAAGAATAAAATATAATGTATTAAATTATCTTTTTTCACTAAGATTGAATGACATAGATCATCTTATTACTTACTTAAGAAAAATAGTACTTACTTAAGAAAAATAGTATTTATCAAATTACTGGGACCAAGTTTTAAGAAAATGTTGGTCAGTTGTTTTCAGATGGGTTGTACAATTACCCACTAGTCGTCTCGACAAGGCTGAACAGAGCAAAGACGTTTGTGTACCAACTAAACTACAAGGGTGCCAACTCTCTAGTACACTATCTGGGCAGCCAAGCGTACTACGGTTAGTAGGCACTGATACAAGCTCATTAATTATTATTAGTCATTAGTCATCATTTAGACCCCGATCGAAGAGATATGGGAGAATATGTGGGGCGAATGAGTGTGATGCGTGTAGTCATTGTTACTAACTAAGGTCGACTGATCGTTAGAAAGGGCCATTTATTGATATCCCAGTAGACAAGACAACTAAGGGACCTACAGCTTTACCTACGTGGAATCCGAACTACGTAGTATTGGTCCAGTTTTCAGTTACCAGACAAGTCTGATACTCATCTTCTTTACATGACATTGGACACTTACTACCACCCAACATGGACACCACATATTTCTCAAGTATTGTCCACGTCGATGGTAATCATTGTATTTGTTACCACTTACCTTCCACACAATGATTGGACTACTATCCTTCCTACATACATTGGCTTATTTGCGTTGGTAATCGGCTACAAATGTTCACCGTTTTGAATTGAAAAAGAACAAGGCTTAACTTTATATTTACCTTATGGCCATTAAATCACTTATTTAATAATATTTATTTCTCAAAACATATACCGTATAAATAGATGAAATCATAATTTTGCACAAAATTGTTCATACATAAACCAGGATAGACTGAAAACAAACAAAACATAATATAGAACAAAATTGCACATTCGTAATGCCAAGACAGACTATAGTAAAAATTCTAACTTATTCATTAGACACATACATTTCTTAACTAAAAACAGTAAAATTCAAAAATTTTAAAAATAATTTAGCTTCCAAGGCAAAGCCTGTACGGAGGTTTGACCAATTCAGCAATTTATTTTGTAACAAACATAAGCTAACCTATCGTAACGTAACCTAACCTGACATAACCTAACCTATCCTAACTTAACCTAACCTAATCTTAGGTCGATGTTATACTGTCCTGTCTAACTAATCCTACGAAACAGGAGCGGTTTTGAGTTTATCGAAACATCTGGACATATCCTAGGCAATTCCTTATTACACAGGCTATCACCATACATTAAATTATTTTGTGAGCTCTATATACTCTTTCTATTCTAATAAATTCTTTCATTTGCTACAACAATGAAATAGTTGATTTCACATATAATCAGTGATAGTTTTGTGAATTTTGTTTTTAATATAGTTATTGACTCACTAATTTCATTTCTAATAGTATTTTCGGTTTTTGGAGTTTTTCATCTACCTCCTATCTAATTGTTTTAGTTTGGTTCTCTATTCCGTCTTATAATATTTTATTTTTTTTCGAAAGAGACATATTAAAGATTAGATTAAAAAGAAAAAGTAAAGGTTGTAACATTAAAAAAATAAACTATTTATTTATTATACCTGCATTATCTCATATAGCAAGAACAATTAGTTAATTCTATTTAAATAATGTTATTAGGACATAAGTTTTATTTACAGTTTTTTTAATATTAAAACAAAAAATTATAACTACTACAAAGACATCAGTTTAATTAATTTCAAAATGCACTATATTTTGGTGGTTTTATAAATAACATTTTAACACTTACAACAAAATCTTTCAAACATGTGTATTTGAGGAAATTATCATTATATTGCAGGCGTTTCACATACTGATGAACTGTTCTTCCTGTTTCCCTTTGGTGGGCCAACAGAACGGAACGTAACGGAAGTGGATACAATATTGTCTAAGAAGTTAGTGAAGTTATGGACAAACTTTGCTACGTTCTTGTAAGTATATACGTGCAAAAACTCTGTATATTAAATAAATATTAATACACCATTAAAACTCAGTAGGATTAATGTATTATTACTGTCGGAACTTGCAACATATAGTTTCATACTTCAACACTTTAATTTGATTGTGGTATTTTAGCTAACTAAGCAGTAGGCTATAAATAGGAAATCATACGCAGGCTGCTAAAAGTTGATTCCAACATAAATTAAGAACTATTTTACATACAAAATGTTTAAATGCTAAACTAAAAGAAGTGCATTTGCATAGTATTAGTACTAAGGTAGTTTTAACGAATTTCAAGCTCTTTTCTTTCAAGTAACGAGATAAAGGCGACAATCTAGGAAGGGGTGTAATACCATTACTCAGATAAACATTACAGAAAAAGATGTATACATGTGGGGAGAAGGAATTTTACATCGTGGATGACTGGAAATTGAAAAAAAACACACAAAATAAATAAATAAAAAAAAATAAATAAAAACACACACACATCGTATTCGTAATTGGCACTCCATCGAAATCTTTGTTCTCACGTTCCCTACTCCTCAAAAATAAAATTTTCAAACAAAAAGAATTTTAATAGCAACCAGAAAACGATAATCTCTATGTATTTGAACACAACGAAAATAAATAACATTTACATTTATTATAATATACTATACCATTAAAACATCCCTAATATGTCCCAAAAAAGCTTGATAAACTCTCTGATTAAAAAAAAAAATAGTTTCATCAGTTAAATACAATTATTTAAGATTATTATCAGCATATAGACCAAGGTGAGTATAACAAATTATACATTTAATTCAGAGGCTTAAGTGGCAAGTGTCATTACTAAAAACTAAAGCTTATATTTTAGTAAATTACATACTGTTTGGTACTAAAGAGGCGTTTCGTAATAAAACGACAAAAACAATGTTAATGTTCCAGAAATCCCACACCGCCTGGAATTCCAAACGGAATTCAGACCAGATGGACACCATCAAAATTATGTACTATACAGTTTCTGAATATCACGCAACATAATTTTAACATGGAAAGAAACTTTTTAAAACAAAGAATGGACTTTTGGAAAACTGTCCCATTTAGGAATAAACCATTTCCAGGTACCATTTAAAATATGAATATGTGTTATTATCTGTCACTTTTAATGCATATTAGTCGTTTTAAACAGGGTGTAACTAAAAAGTTGTGCTGTTTATATATTTTTGAATACTACACCTAATTATGAGCTGAAAAAAATGAAGTTTTTTCGAATTCCGTTGCGTTTAGTGTGTATCTGTCTGTTTATGTTAAAAAAAAATAATAATAACTCAAGAATGAATGATAGGCTAACTTAAAACTTTGCACATCTCCGTTAGATTGACACTTATAAACAATATAAAAATAGCAATTGAGTTAGCTTCAGCCATTTAAAAATGGTGGTCTTAAAAATGTTCTAAATCAAAATATTTTGAAAACTGTTAGATTCAAAAATTTTACACAAAATTAGTAATTTTCAGTTGATTTTATTAAACATGTATTGGTACTTTAATTTTTATTGTAATCGTCTTATTAATGGAGTTTTAGTAAAAATGAAATTCATTGCATTCTCTGGATGCTGTAAATACATGTTTTATCAAAAATTCACTAATAATAGACTTACAGTAAATATTAAGGCACCAATATGTTTGTAATAAATAGTGTAATAAACCTAACAGTTCATAATATATTACGATTTAAAAGTTATAAAATACCACCATTTTTAAAAAGCTTAAGATAACTCAATAGCTATTTTTATAATGTTTAGACCTAATAGTGTTAAAGAGCTGTGCAATTGTTCAAGTTAGTCGGCCAAACTGCACACATTTAGAAGATAAAAACAAATAAATATTTGCATAAACATTTTGAATTAAAATTCTGACATTTTTTTGCTCCACCACCTTAAACCGTTCTTGAGTTATTAATTTTTCTGTAAAAAACACAAATAGACCCTAAAAAGAGCGGAATTCGATAAAAATTTATTCTTCATTTCTGCTGTAAAACTTGTGTATAGTCCGAAAATATACAGCCAGGACTCCTTTTTAGTTACATCCTGTATAGCAAAACGGATACAGTTATTATCTTAATAGGTATATAATAGGTATGTACCTAGAATTTAAAATATTTTATTTATAGAAAGAAATCTTAAGGCAGCTCCTTTTTAGATGTTTCTTCTTTCAAAATTCATTGTTAGCTGGTTCAGGAAAAATAATGAATGAATGCAAATAATTAATAGTAATATTCTTGTTTTTAGATGTAATGTATTTATCATGAACTTTGCATGAATATAGTTATTTTACCATTATAACTTCTCAATATTCATGGACGGATTATAAATTGCAAAGAGATAAATATTAAAGTGTCATGGCTGTTATTTTGTTATATATGTAAAATAATTTAAATATAACCGATCCTGAGAAATTTACTTTTTATGGTAAATCTTCAGTGTATATCTCACAAATTCAATTGGCTATTAAAAATTCAACTAAACTTAATTAGCTTTGTAGAAACAACACTAAAATTTAACTGACAATGGCCTAAGGCCTAATAACACCATTAATAACATTAATTGTTCTGTGTGTAACAATTAATTAGTTGCAAGACAATTAATTACCGTACTTCTTTTGTTTCAGGACGGATTCAATGCTAAAACATTTGGGCTTTTAATAAAACTGGAAATTCGAAGCTGTGATTTACACCTAACAGCTGTTTTTTTATGGGCATTGTACTGTAATTTGAGATAATATCTCTCTCTCTCCCTCTCTATAAATATATAAAATATATATAAAAGCCATTTACCACTTATCAATATTTATCCAAAACAGCATCCAAAAGATAGAAGAAATGTTCTACTGCGTGTCATAGAACATTTACTAAGCGTCAGTTTTTTATCTGAACCCAGTAAATAGAAATTAAGGTGGTTCCATTCTATTTCAATGCCCTAAATATGCTAGAGAAAATATGAATTTTAAATTAACTATGAAGTGATTTTTGTAACTATAGAATGTAAGGATTGTACACTACAATCAATGCATTGAACAAATATAAATACATATTTTTTCACTACACTACTATGAGTTCAGTTGTTTTCGTTATGTGTTTACAACCTGCGAAACATCATATTTTCAACAGCTGTCTATTGTTTACTACCGAAAGTAACATTGTTTACAACCGAAATTTTTCCACAGTCAACAACACCTGTTTTTAAAACATGTTTCTAATTTAATAAACAGTTAACATTCCAAAAATGAGTTTTTATTCCGTAGTGTAGTGAAAAGTATCGTTCAAAACTCGAGTGAAAGTGTTTTATATGTTCTCGACAAGTCTCGCACTTCAAACATATGGTCTCTAACATACAAAACTCCACTTTCCACTCTTGATATGAAATATACTATTGCAACACATTATATGTAGGCCTAAGCATTTTGATTTTTTAAACAAATATAAAAGATAGTAAAAATTAAACTAAAAAAAATTAAAACTCAAGGGTTCAATCATCAATAAATTTGGATTTAAATAACCCAAAGTTATTTTAGAAAATATCAATGTCAGATCCCTTACTGACAATCAGATTGTACGCCCTCATCACCCGGCAGAGTGGAGCGAACATAGTGAAACAGTACGAGAAAAGGTGAGAAGATAGAGAACATTGTTTCTACTGCTAAAACTGGGAAAATGTACGATAAGGCAGGGCCGCCAAACTTGCAGGATCATTCACGTCACCAACAGCATACAGAGAAAAAAGGACTGATAAACGTCCCTCTCAGATTCAGCCTCCGGAAACCAAATAATTCCAAAAGTTCTTCATATGGAATGGTCGTATGTACATGAAATGATTTGAAAAATTATAACCGATTTGAACTCGTTACAAAGCGTGAATATGTAATATATAATGATTCCTTGCAAGACATTTTATGATTTACCTTATAAATGTTATGCTGTCATAAATTAAATAATCATTTAAAAAGAAATTTTTAAAGGAAATATCTTTTCCTGAAATTTGTAGTAAAAAATGAAGATTCCTTAGGTTAAAATGATCTCTCTTTAAAATAAAATACACCATAGTTATTATTTCTAATAACAATATTTAAACTTATTGAGTGAGTAACAAGTGTTTGATTACTTACAGCTTAGAAAGTCCTACAAAATTGGTGCAGTTTGGAAGTGTAAAAAAGAACTGTCTCTGCTAGGCTATTCACCCGTATAGAATAACTACCGTATTAAACATAAACACAGCGAAGCTTAGTCTCAAGAAAAACAACTGCCTTACGCTAGCGATCCTAGTGCTCGTAACGCAGAGCTACGACATCTCTCCGCTTACTGCGCCAGCTGTTTACTATTCCACCGCTAGGATCGCCAGCATCACTTGGTTGGCAAATAAAACGGCTGAGCTACACTACAGTACGTTTATATTATACTGTGATATAGCAATTGAAATGACAATTTTCTGGTAATTGTCGCTAAATGGACTTGTAAAAATTTGATTATTAGTTTGAAAAGAGAAATTTGAGGTTTTTTTTGATAATCTTTAATAATCTTTTCAACAAAAACAGTATATTACCATTGAAGCACAGTAGACACGTCAAAAGGAAATAATTACTGCAGTGGCAGTGAAAAACAACAGAGACAAGCCAATGACTAAGCTGATAAAGGATTTAAGCGTCTGTTTGTTCCACTGACTGTTATTGGGAGTTAAACCCACGTACAGCAGTGCTGCAGACAAAGCAGGAGATTATCTTTGAAGTTTCTGTTTTGTCCGTTATCTCACTGTTTTTGACCCAAATACCCAATTAGGAATCAAAATTGCATTTATTGTTTGCATTTAACTTGATAAATCATATTAAATTTAAGGTTAGATTTAGTTATTTTTAGCTAAGGTTAGGTCAGGTTCGGTGCGGTTAGGTTACGTTAGGTGAGGTTAAATTTATATTTTAAAATAGTTTTTATAACTTTATTTCAAGAGTAAAGTTAGTCCTATATTTTTAATAAACTTGGACGGCCACTATTACGTATAAGGGTTCATACGACGAGGGTTAGTCCGAAGTCAAATTTACGATTTTGAAAAACCAAATCCTACCAAAGTGTAGTAGTAGGAATCAAATAAATTAGTTAAAACTAAAACCCAATGGTGGTTAGGAATCATAGTATTGTAGTTAAATTAGTCAACTGTGAAGATGCAGGTTTATGTCACATGTTAGTAAATTGGCAATGAAAATCACTAACAAAATGCACTTTGAAGTTGTTATTCGTAGAACTCAAGATTGTTTTGAACTCATTTATTGATTTCATACATTTTCAGATTTTTCGTGGAAGTTAAACCAGCAAATATCATTAAATAACGTTTTATTTACTGTTTAATCAACGTCACACAGAATTATTTTTACATATTATGAAATATTCTATTTTAATTGGATAAAATTAATTGATTTTGGAAATGTCTGCATTTCCTTTGCAAAGACAAAAGTCTATAGTAAGACTTCCTACAATAGACAAACAGGCTTGCCACTTTCGGTTGATGATGTGAATAATTATTTTTTCAAACATCTTAATTTTTTCGTTTTATTTCGTCATTGCCTACTAATAGACTCTATATTATTTCTATCCATATACGAGTATTATAGATTGTATATTTGTGTGCACAAAAATTAATCAAATATAGAAAAAGTGACATAAATTAAGGAAAGAAATTTACTTAAAAGTGCAAGTGTGGCAAAATTTGGGTTAGAAATTTAATTCTGGAGTAGTAACTGCCACCCCTTATCGACCCCAGTTACGTCACTTTGGGCTTGTGCATGTATGGTAAGTGGGAGACCGTTCTTATCCTGGGCATTGGTAGTCTAGTAATAGTTTGTAAACATATTTTACATAAAAAGGATTTTAAATAAAATCCTATACAAGTATTCATTTAGGAAAAATAGTATAAATAGAATGAAATAAGAAAACAATATTTCAATGTTAAGAAATTTGGACGAAACTTAGTACCATTAAAACCTATAATCGAACGAATTATGAATATTAATACACTGATTAAGCTTACAACACAACTCAATTAAAATACATTTTCATTATACACGAAAACTCTGTTCACTAGAATTAATCTTGAATATTGAACTGCCAAACTTTAATGGTGACGTTATATTGTACATGTAGTTCGTAAATACAATCACATATATAAAACACTATTTCCTGGAAAAAATAATAAAAATCATGTGTCAATAACACAAAATATGACTTTCTGTACATTTTCCCAGTAAAACATGTTCTGCGAATATAGTTTGTATGATTTGATAAGTTTTCCATATTTGATGGGTGAAATATTATAGTTTTCTGTGTAAACCCATTCTAAATATTTCAAATATTGCACGAACATAAGACCGGGTATCAAGGGAGAATAAGTGATGTGAATGCATACTCAACTGTAGTGAGGTGACGGGAGTCTGCATAATACATGAGTCATCTCACTGATGTGTTACAAGTTACCCCTAGGATCCCCTTACAATAATTGTTTATATTCTACTAATTGTTAGTTACCTATAATTAACAACTGTACAAATATCAAATCTCCTTTTGTAGCAGCCGGTTCGATAAAAAAGAAGATTTAGAATAAAACACTATCCCTCTATTTGGAGTAAAATCCTAAACTAAAAAAAAAGAAAAAAAGACTAATAGTTTACCCAAAAATGTGAAATGTATACTTAAAACTTAATTTTCTGATGCATAACTTGGTAAGTAAGGCAATCAACCCCCCCCCCATAAGAATCATTCAGATTGCGTGTGCTGTCATTGAATACAAACCTAGTCATCATCATCATTAGAGTTTTCGTAAATTTAATTATGATGGTGGATCAGCGCCGAAGGTGGTGTTTGGGAGTAATTGGAGTGACGCAAAAGGAAGCGACATGAAGTGAAGTGAAGGAAAGCGACGTGAAGTTAAGGGAATCGAGGGCGAAAATGAAGTTAGGGAGTGAAGAGAAGTAAAGGGAAGAGAGATGGAATGAAGGTAAGTGGAGTGATTTATTACGAGTAACTGAGACTAAGTTAGGCTTATTAGGTATTATCTTACACTTAATCTCTGGTGGAACCTGTAAACACCTAGGCCTAACTTTCTTCCAGATTGTTCAAGCAGTTGCCTAGCTTTAACTATAAAAATGTTTTTAGACTACAGAATCCAGTTATCATAAATTTAATAGTTGAAAAAATCGACATGAAACCTATTACAACTAAATCTGCAAAACGGGTCGACGTATTATTTATTTGTGAGTTTGATAAATAATACATATTTTGCAGAAATATTATTTATTATTTTACGAAGTTGCATAATATTTTTTAATTATAAGATGGTATAAATTCTCAAAATTATTTGTTAGCAGATGGTATGGCAGGGATATCACCCAAGTGACACCAGCTACCAAAACCGTCGTTCGTTTAGCACCACCTAGAGGACACATACCCTACTCGTTTGCCTCGGAAAAAAGGTCAAAAATATGTATTTCTATTTCGATTATTCTTAATAACAATAGTATCTTAACATTTCAAGAGGACGATAACTTGGGTTTTGTAAAAAATTGGTATTTTAATATTTTTATCACGGTTAAAAATGTGAATCTTTAAATGTCTTTCTTGATACATTTACAAATAAAAACTCACAATTTCATCTTATGGTCCACTAGAATGATACTTTAATAATCATACAGTATTTACTATAGCTCATTATAATAATTAACACGAACCGTAAACTTGACATAGAAAAGTATATTTTGGCCCGCTGATGGTACAATTGGATTGCTACTGTAGGGCTGTCGACTTTTCAGCGGTGGCTACTGACTTGCCGGTTTGGGAAACGGGCCACCTTTGCTGTGGACGTAAACATCACCCCCCTCTTCTCTTTTCAGGGAGGATGAGCTGGTCTTCATTTAATCGGAGAAGCAGATGTTGAATGGTTACGAAACCTGGATTTGGCTCTGTGACGGGAGATCAAAATGTAAATATCAAGACACATGTACTTTAGATTTTATTTTATTTAGACATTGTTTATTGGTGGGTTTTGTTTCTATTAGTTTGGCAGCTGTATTTGAAAGCCATACGATATATAACTCTACATTTATGTCAATAATTTCGCTAAATAGTGTATATATGATTATAAACTTCATTAGGAACGAAGGGCCATCGATTCTTTATTAGTTCAGTAACAAATTTACAGCTATTAGTACTTTTATAAAATTACTTACTTATTTTGCTTGAATTGAGTTGAAACAGGGACTCTTTTGTAACTATATAAAGCTGTAGATTTTATTGTCAATATTCTGTTTCAAGATGTATGAAATTATGTAGATAGACGATAAAATGTACTAAACGTTTAGTTCTAATTCTAAAGGATCTGAGAAGACGTGTTTGGAACTTAATCCAGAAGTAATTGAAATTTAAGTAAAACATTTTATTTGAAAATTGTCTCAGTCGTTATAAGAGAAAAGGCGTAAAATGTACGGTAATTAAAGTGATCCATCTCGCCGAGGGCTGGAGCGGACAGCTCATCTCGTCCAAGGGCTCTCCATGGCTAATTTAATCAACCTCCAGGATATAGAATGAGCTATCTTTTGAAATTAAAAGGTCAAACGAAAGGCAAACAAACCTCCATTTTAAGTAGTCACAATAAGTTGGGTCGTTTCGATAACTAATGCATTATATATAAAGTTAACTAATTGATAGATAGTATAAAACTAAAGTCATTTGACCTAACGTACTATGATATTCTGTATCCAAAATTTATGTTTGTGTACATACAAACCTTCACTTACAAAATTCAAGTGTGGCATAGTAACACAAATTTCCTTAAATAAATGGCGTTAAAAATGAACTATAGATAGTTTAAGTTTTAGCGATTTTTCTTAAAAGTTTTCGGACTGCTGAATAGTTTCCAGGGTTCGAGCCCCAAACTGAGTTTAGGATCGGTACTTCATTTGTTGAATAAAATATAGTCTTTAAGGTCCTCATGTGAACTGGCAAGTAAAGTAAAAAAATCTTACTGTGAGCATTTTACTAACGCTATCCTCTACTCAGGTCTTCAGAGATAAGCCACTTTTGGTTTTATACAAATTTACTATGTCAACATTATAAAACACTTTTAAGATCTCAATTTTTATTCATCTAAAGGAGTACGTCATAAAAATGAACTGTTAACAAATATACAAATTTAAATATTTATTCTGATAATAAAGGAGTTTTAGTTTTAAGATTTCTGTCCAAATGCTGGGTTAGTGTCAATTAGTTAGTACAGCCTCAGCTCCTCATTTGCCACATCTCTAAGGCCTATTGAGGTTTGTCAGAATATTCTTGGTGGAATATTGTAAGGCATAGAACTCTTACGAAAATCAAGTGGCTACGCTTCAGACTGCGAAGGGTTCACGTTCGAATCCCCAACTCAGCTAATGGTCAGTTACTCACTAGTCGAATAAAGTTCACGTAGGCCCTACATGCCTGTAAGAATGAAATGTTTGAATCATGAACTGATTTCAGTTCCTACAGATATGCCACTTATATTGCGACATACTGAAAGGACTGGTGCGAGAGAGATACACTGAGTAGTGGAAGTGAGAAAGAAAAATACTCTTCTTCCCATTGTACACATACTGAAGTACAACATAACTCTTGTGGGTAAGTGGAGGGACAGGAGTGTGCATAATACACGACTCACCTGTAAATGTCTCTTGGCACGTCACACAATGTATCTTTATACAGAGTGTATTGTACTTGTTAAGTAAGGGACAACAAGTAATGTAAACACATACTGAAGTAGGACATAACTTTTGTGGGTAAGTGGAGAGACAGGAGTGTGCATAATACATGAAACACTTGTAAATGTCTCTTGACACGTCACACAATGTATCTTTATACAGAGTGTATTGTACTTGGTAAGTAAGAGACAACAAGTAATGTAAACACATACTGAAGTAGGACATAACTCTTGTGGGTAAGTGGAGAGACAGGAGTGTGCATAATACATGAGTCACCTGTAAATGTCTCTTGGCACGTCACACAATGTATCTTTATACAGAGTGTATTGTACTTGGTAAGTAAGAGACAACAAGTAATGTAAACACATACTGAAGTACGACATAACTCTTGTTGGTAAGTGGAGAGACAGGAGTGTGCATAATACATGAGTCACCTGTAAATGTCTCTTGACACGTCACACAATGTATGTTTATACAGAGTGTATTGTACTTAGTAAGTAAGGGACAACAAGTAATGTAAACACATACTGTAGTACGACATAACTCTTGTGGGTAAGTGGGGTGACAGGAGTGTGTATAATACTTGAGTCACTTGTAAATGGCTCATTGACGCCATTTTTCGTTTAACAGTAAAACATATATATTATATACATTATACTTTTGAATTTATTATGACTTCATTTTAACTAAATAATAACGTAAAATATGCGTCTAGTTTTAAAATGTTAACAAACAAAAAACTAGATTTGTTATGTATTCAACCCTTACTTACACAAATTTAAAAGTGGAAATATTACTTCTTTATTACATTAAAGTCATCAGATTGTTGTTGTACAAATAATTAAAGTAAATAATTACTGCCCCTTTAATAGTCACGTGTTTTCCCCTATCACTCATTCCGATGACAGTTAGTTAGGTCGAAGAGGAAGGAATGAAAACATGACCTCTTTAAGGAAGTCTTAAATCTTCTCTTTTGTACATTTCAGTATTTCCTTTCCTTGTACAGTTTGAAAAAAATCTGTAAGCAGCTAATGATATTAATTTTTCTTATTTCACGGAGTTTACAATAAAAATTTTCACAATTAAGGGTAAATTCTATTTTGTACCTAACTTGATAATTTTAAATTTAAATTGATTGAAACAAAAATCAAACACTCTAATTTCGTAAGTGATCATCTCAAAAAGGCAGTGCTTATAAAAGTGATAATTTTAGGTAATATTTTCCAATTAATACTAGGATTTAAAATATATATCTTATTATTTGATTGTATTGGAAAATAAAATTGTGGATATCTTGCAGAGTGATCACATTAGTTAATTTACTCAAACAACGAACAGGGGTTTTTGTATTATTTATCATCAAGGATAAGGGGATCAAACTTATCAAAACTAACCTAAAATTATAACTTTTTGAATGTTAATCCATGATAAATTTTGAATCATCATTATCATGCCAATAAACTCGAACTGTATTTTACTTTACCAAATATAAATTATAAATAAAGGCACACCTTTGTCTTATTGTGTCTATGAGGTGCCTTAAAAGACCATATTCATGAATTATGGGTAACTGATATGGCCTAAAGGCATGTAAACCCTATAAATGGTCACTGGTGAAGGGTAAGAACCCGTGAATGTTGTATATGTCTTATGTGTATGAACCTGTATGTGTATGAGTGAAATATAATGCAACGACAACCTCTCACAAAATTTACTAAAAACCTTACCTAGAAATCTTTTGCAGTTTGCAAGGTTATATAAAATAAAAATGTAACAGAGACTTTCACGAGAATTTGGGTTTTAATACAAAGCTTATTTAAGTAAAAAATTTGAATAGATTGCAAAACTACAAAAACATATTAAGATTCAAGAATCTGTAGTTATGAGTTAATTTGGAGTATGCCGCTTTCACAGTTTCTAGGTCACTAGAATTAGGTATACTAAGGCTACCCAATAGAAAAAAGAAAATAACCATTTGCAGGTAAACACACGAAAACAAATGATCGATTGCAAATAATTATATGTACAGTTTAAAATAAATAAGCATTTATTAATAATTTTAAGATAGGGAAATAAAAGCTATACACCATATAATAGTCGGAATTTGAAGTGTTCTGGCACGAATTAACATTATTTTAACAAAAAGTATTGCTTGGCATCAAAAGAGACGAACATTTTTAGTCAAAATCAAATTGGATGATAATAAAACTGTATAAAGCTCACTAAACATATCTTACAAGAAATTTCCAATACAAACCAAGACGAGCACAATTTGAGGAGTGAGAACCTGTTAGTGAATTGCTAATTTTTCTTTACAGGTGATTCAATATATTATTACAAATTACAAACTAAGCAATAATGGTTAAAGTGTTCAATCTCGCGAACATTATGACGTAGATTGAGTAATACATCAGGCAGGGGTTTAATAACGTCTTGCAATATGCTGCGTTATTAAGTCTAGAGATTGTAACGCGCGCCCGTGTTGAACTTAACGAATTGCCGTGACGTCACAAGGCACAACAGACAATGATGCATTGAAACTGTCTAGTTTTCTATATTACACATTTCCTTTTCATTGTTTTTAACTGTGTTAAAAGGTAACATTTGAAGACTGCACTTTATTTTATCTCTATTTACGATAACAAATATTATAGGCCTATAAGCGTTTGATTTTGTATAATTAATTAAAATAGTTACAGTATAAATAAGTGTTTGTGAATTACCGTGGGTATACTCGTGTAATACAATATATATTGGTTTAAAACATCGCATTTTAAAGAACCTTTGTAAAAGGATTTATGCAATTTTCCACAGTTTAAACTATTCTTTTGGAATTAAAATAATAAGCGAGAGCAATTTCAATTATAAATCAGACGACAAATCTCATACAAGCAACAACATTTTATTTGTCAATAAAAGTTCATTTAGCGACTGTGTTAAAAAAAAAATTAATTCATATACATTCAAAAAACATAAGGTAAGCTAAAATAAGATCATGTGTTTGTACGGATGTAAGAAAAAAGCCAGCAATTTAAAACACTAATTACTTGTTTCCTTCAACAAATTTCTAACCGCTATTTTAAGTACATAAAAAACAATAATAAATGTTAGTATATTAAATATGCAAATTAAAATAACCTTAATACATTATGAACGTTTTTTTATTTCAGCAAATGTATTCTCAAACAAATGAAACAATACGCAAGTTTAATAAATTTACTAACAAAATAGTTTGAATCTTTTCCGTCATTCACTACCAATACTTTTTTTGTTTCCGTTTATTCACTATCGCTTGATAAATATTCTATTACTCTAACAACTGTTCCCCAATAATTTTTACGTCCACTGTGGTATTCCTTATCCGCCTGGAATCCGATATCGCTAGCCTTATCTTATCGCTTTCCATAAATACACACAGAGAGCGCATTCGGTGGTAAGTCAGTCATTGGATTTACCAGTTTGTGATCAACTTTAGTAAACACCTAACCTAACCTAACCTAACCTAACCTTAATTGTGATAAAAAAGTAGTGCTATTGAAGTAACGGAAAAAGTAGGGGTAGTGAATTAACATAACGTTCAATAGTTAATCTTGCCTTGTACTGAAGTATTTTAACTTAAGTTGTAGAGGAGGGATACAATTAATTTAAGAATAAAATAGAAAACAAGATTGGAGATGGTACAAGAACGATCTAACCCTCACTGACGAACAATTTTGTAAAGAAGCTAGGACATTTGTAGCAATGGAAAGTTGAAGCATAAAGTTGGTAATCAAGATAAGAAATTAAGTTTTCCACTGACTTACAACACCTTTTCAACTATTTCATATCTTGCTATTGAGAGTGAAGACAAATTTTGTAGTTGTGTAATATTTAGGGTTTTCTGCAATGATTTTAAAATGTGCCCTCTTTTGGCCAGGCTGTAAATGTTAGCATAACATTTAAAAACGCGTTACGACCTTTAAATATAAGAAGCCTAGAATATTAAACAAATATATTGAACTATAAAAGTATTTTAAATTTAATGTATAGTTTACTGAAGTTTGTATCCATCATAGTCAACATTTTTTGTTTATATTGCATTTAACATTTATGACGTTTATTTGTTTGTTATATTGAAGTACCGTAACATATTTAAGAATGAATAAATTGATTTTAATTTTGAGATAGTTAAAAATAATGTATTTTAAGTAAATAAAAGAGGAAAAGCAACAGCCTACAGTATTTTTTAAGCTGTACAGTTTCAACGGGCACCATTTTTCAACCAACCAACCGTCATGAGTTTTACGACCGTGACAACTGTAAGGTATTGAAGTAGTGTAAGTCGAAAACAAATGTCATGCCTTTGTGAGTCACTTTGGTCTGAGGATAGCGTACGTGGTTACCGTGATTGATTTCTGAACATGTTTAAATCTTTTGCTCTAATGATACATTTATTTTGAGGTCACTAATTTGTAAATAAGTTCAAAGCTGATAATCCGAATAAAATTTTGATTTTTGTAAGTTTTTGATAAATAGCCCAGAGCTACATCACACTGTGTCGATGAAAGGGAAACGGACGGATATATCAATTTATCAAAGCATTCTACAAAAGCTAGATTATTTCGATGGGTTTGAGATCAGTAAATTTTTTGTAAAAAAATGTTCGGAACAACTCAATCAGTAGAATTGCTGAGAATGTCGGCATTAGTGGCGCAGTAATGTGATCCAGCTACTTGGGAACTAAGTGTTGAGGATATTTTAGGCATTTTTGATTAGCTACAAATCAGACCAACACTACGTGGTTCGGATTCCACGTAATGCTGTAGGTACCATAGTTGGCCTGGGTGTTGGGATATTAAAAATTGCCTTTTCTAAGAAACAGTTGAACTCAGTTAGTAACCAGATTACACTCATCCTACACTCATATCATCATTCATATTCGCCTTAAAGTACGCACAACGTTGTGTCGGCGTTTCATCTGTAAGAATGAGGCTCGACACTCGGTCCTCTTAATAACGACATGGCGTCCTCTCAATGGTTGCTATTACCGTGGACAGTACAACACAAGCCTAAGTTGCCCGTCTTGAGTAGTGGTCATGGTCCGAATGCTGTGTAGGGAAGACAACTGAGTATCAGAGTTATCAACTAGCTGAAAATCAGACTAACACTACGGGGGTCGGATTCCAGGTAAATATGAAAGTCCTTTAGTTCCTCTGCCTATTGAGATATTCATAAATGGCTGTTTACAAGGAACAGTCAAACGTAATTGGTAACACTGACACTCGTTCATCACAGTCATTCACCCCTCATAATTACTCATCTCTAAGACCTGTGATTTAATAATGATTAAAAATTATAAAAATAAAGGAAGAGCCAGTGGCCAAGCAGTCTAAGGCATCAGGACTTTCTACTTGAATAAGAGAAAACTGGTTTAAATCAGGCCTGGACTGGAAGAATTTATCGGTAATGTTCATCTTGCATTGTACTGGTTCTCCCCCTTAATTTGTCTCAAAAGTTCATCACACAGATCAATAGTCTATCAGAAATGGGTAGAGTAAGGTAAATAGGAGATAATTGTATAAATTAAGACTGAAAAAATAAAATAAATAAAAAAATAAAATAAAAATGTGATAATAAAAAATAAATTCTTACTGTACAAGAATCGTACCTAAAGCCCAAATTATTAAATGGTATTCAAGAACTGAATCTCTCAACAAACTCTTAATTATGCAAGTACAAAAACTCTCAACAGTTTATTCAAATTTGTACAGAACTTTCTGCGAGCCGCCAAACTTTTCCGGAGGGAAATAAGTTTTTATTTCACTTAAGTATTCATTAAACCCCACGGTGCTGCTGACCCGGGATAAAGTCCCTCACCCACCTTTACAGATGTTTGTAAAGTGTTAATTGTTTAAACCAACTTTTATAGAGTGGTATTTTTATCATTCTTACGTTTGGAACTAGCGCAATAAAATATTTTATGGTCAAAAGAAAAGATTTGTATGGTGTATGCCGTATTCTTCAATAATATTTGTTTTTATGAACTTTACTTAAGAAGGATTTTCTGATGTTCAACAAGTTTTAAAAGTTATAATTACTACTTTTTCTTCTCTAATACATCCTAATGTATCAGAATTACAATCTTGTTCCAAGTGGCTACAGAAAGCTGCATTTCACAAGCAAGTACTACTTAATGGCCAATATTTGCTTACGAGCAAAATATAAGTTCTGAATAAAGATATAAATTAATGAGTGCTGGAATAGTTATCGTAACATTTTACTTAGTCACCTGTTTATTTAATACTCAGTATAACTTATTTATTAATAATGCTAGCTAATGTTTATGATATTTATAATTAATTAATGTTTGAAGATGGCCTTAGATTGTAACCGTTATACAAGACTAAAAAAGTGCAGACAATCAATTTTAATAATTAAGAATACAAAAAAAGAAACAAAAAAAAAACAAAAACAAAAAAACACATACTAGTAAGACTATTATTCAAAATTGTACAACTACAAAGATCAAAATAACAATTGATCCCTTCTTCTATGATTAAATTGATGAAAAGATGCTCTTTTAAAGGATAAAAGAGCGGACAAATAAGAAAACGCTACAATTAAAATGGAAATTAAGTTAAAACGAAAATTAATTTTGACAATATTTAGTCTAAAATAAAGTTAAGCATTTACTACCTAAACTAAATATCACCATTTCCAAATGTTGCAAACGTTTCGCTCAAGTGAAATCGTGCATGAAAGAGGTAAGGAAAATAAGCATCAGCCGAGTCCCGTCTAGTAATTGACTGAGGCGCCATCTCGTAGCAAATATGCAACTTATAACTACTTCTCAAACATATTGGTACTTGCACTTAATAAAAAAAAAAAAAAAAAAAGTTTCTTCATACAAACATAATTTTTTTTACCGAAGTTAAATAATTTGGGTGTCTCTGATTCTTTAATATTTCCTAAAATATAAAATTTTATATTCTTTTGGCAAGCTAGAGTAGTTAATGATATTTTGTTTTTTCTTGATAAAAAAATTAATTAAAAAAATGGCATTCTTTGTTATCTTAAACATTTTTTATGCAAGGTAAAAAATACCTAAAGTATGTACTCACACATAAATTGTTTCTTTCTTTTACGTGTTACGTTTCCTTATATTATTTATCACACATGAAAGAAAGAAAGAAATTGAAAAAAAATTGTAAGTAAATAATTGCGAATACTTAATGTGTATTGGGTTTCATTAACAAAAAGTTACGTGTTAGTGTCAGAGATATTATTGTGAGAGGCTTTTTAAAGATAGGTAGTGTTTTGTACACTTCAAGTGCCAACCTCATAGCTGTTACGCTGACAATGTTGGCCTTCTGCCTCGGTAATGCCGATTGTTGTCTCACTCGCTGTGGTCTTGGAAACTCGGTTTCCAACTCGGTCTGTGATTCATGACAGCATCAACATTGGTAGGTCAGCTCTACCATGTATAGCATAAAAAGTAACAGAACAAAATATGTAGTTACAATTGGCCCGGAGAGATTGCGATCTGCGTGTTATATTTAGCGCATATAGGGGTTTTAGAAGCGGAGGGTAAACGTCCCACCACTCCAACATCGTACATCATAGGCGTGACTAACTTCCTTCCTTCAAACTTCGGTTTGCATTCATCCTCCATAGCTGTAAACAAAATAGCTGTGATGAACTGTACAAGTTTGTTTTATCGTTATTTATTGTTTACAATATTATTAATTGTGTTATTTATAATATTAATTGCTATTTGAATACTAAATAATGGTTAAATGTAATCGTTTTAAGTTGTATTCATTATTGTTAATCAAACAAAACAATGTTTACTGCTGCTGATGACGTAGTGGGTGGGGATTGCTAGTGTGCAGTCAGCACGTGACCTAACATCTACCTAGTTTACATGACCATTTTAAAATGGAATTATAAAGTAGTAATAGAGTAGTTCTTTTTCTCATTTCCATTACATAGTGCATCTCTCTCTCTCTCTCTCTCTCTCTCTCTCTCTCTCTCTCTCTCTCTCTCTCTCTCTCTCTCTCTCTCTCTCTCTCACAGCAATGCTTCCAGTACGTTGCAATCTAAGTGGTATAACTGTAGTAGATCAACAATTTTTATTTTCAGCTAATATATTATTCTTACGGGGAAAATAGTTCTTGTGACTGCTGTTTTTATTCTCCAGGAGTGATATTAAAAAACCCCTTTCTCAGTGTCGCTCTATGATCGATAAATCTAAACCCTCTCAACATTTTTAGTCAGTCATGCAGATAGTATTGGAGATCTTGTGATAAGTCAGTCAGTAAGTTGTATTTCACTTATGTAAATATTATATTATCATTTAATGTACTACTTCATGACAATGCTTATTCATATATTTGAACAATAATTTAATATAAACATGCAATACAATACTCTTTGAACGTGAAAATCTGACTAATGTCTTTAATATACATGTGTAAGGTTAATAAAATAAAATTAAATTTAAATTAACATAATAATTACTGTTATTCTAGCCCGATTTAGTTGGAAAACATATTGTAAAGCCAATTATTATCATTGTAAACTCAAACAACAAAAATCTGTCAAAAGTTTATATTTAATATTACAGGCCAATTACAGCTTACCACGAATGGATTCGGCCTTTACTATAGATCAATCAAGTTGTGTGGTTTTTGGAGCAGTCATGGGAAACCAATACAATAGATGTAGTTGATTTGAAATGTGACTTACTTCCACTCTCGTGGTTTTGTGTTTTGGCATTTTGACCCACGGTCTTCTGCAGATGCTTGATGGAAATGAATATATAAATATATAACTTATATATTCATAGTAAACAATTGATTGATTTAAGGGTAATATATCTAAGGAGGGAAGTATTATTAACAGTTACTCCAAGTGGACTTTTACCACCAAACAGGACACCAAGTGAACATTCGACACCGACAAGTCATCAAGTAGACATTCGATACCTACAGGACACCAAGTGGACATTCGACACTGACAAGACACCAAGTTGACATTCGACACCGACAAGACATCAAATGGACATTCGATACCTACAGGACACCAAGTGGACATTCGACACCGACAAGACACAAAGTTGACATTCGATACCTACACGACACCAAGTGGACATTCGATACCTACACGACACCAAGTGGACATTCGACACCCCACAGGACACCAAGTGGACATTCGAGACACTCCACAGGACACCAAGTTGACATTCGAGACACTCCACAGGACACCAAGTGGACATTCGAGACACTCCACAGGACACCAAGTAGACATTAGACACCCCACAGGACACCCAGTGGACATTCGAGACATTCCACAGGAGACCAAATGGACATTCGACACTCCACAGGATACCAAGTGGACATTCAACACTCCATAGTATAACAAGTGGACATTAAACACCTCACAGGACACCAAGTGGACATTCGACACCACACAGGACACCAAGTGGACATTCGACACCCCTCAGGACACCAAGAGAATATTTAACGCAACACAGGACACGAAATGGACATTCGACGCCTCACAAGACACCAAGTGGATTCCTATTAACAAATTGCATTAATTTATATTCCATACATTATTCAATAAGTTTGTCAGGTACTAATGGTTTATCAGTTTTACTAGAGTTTTAAGGCAAACTGATAATCTCAGTGAGTGATTTAGGCTAAATTTGTTAGACTATAAATAATGTTTTCACTATCATTTAACGTATTGGAAAATATACATAACAAGTGAAGAAATTTATTATAATATAAATACAAAAATATACAAACATTGGTGTGTACCTTTGGTGAAAAATGTTTACACGTAAAGTAAAGTTTTATGTGTTGATATGTGTATGCCGTTTGTTTCGCCCCCTCTTTTACCAACCAATTTAATTTTCTTGCAAAAGATATCTTCGTTGCAAAACCAGGAAGGTAATTAATATAGCATCTCTAAAGAGGCGATAAAGTACAATAAAAGTCCCCCACACCAAAGTCAACATTCGTAACAGCTGTGGAAATTGTTGTTGTAACCAAGTTTACGGGGACTGTAAATATTCTCTTCCGCTCTTCTGTCTCATTAATTAGCACTTCAGTTAAAGAATATTGTTACCATACAGACCTTATGACAGACACTGGTGCTTGTTGTTTCCGTGCTTAATGTTACCATTTCATCTTCTTTTAGAATAATGTGACCCTTACAGTGGTTTATACACTTATTGCTATTTAATTTTTTACTATGTAAATTGACTGTATATGTAAATATATCGATTAAAAATAGTGGATAATTTTTTAGGTAGTCGAGTAATGGTGGTATACAATAAATTTTGGACTAACATATTTTTGAAAAATGTTAAAGCTTCTCTTGATAGTTTACAAGGGTAAGAGGCTTGTACGTGAACTTTATTCAACGAGTGACGTACCGACTGTCAGCTCAGTTGGACATTCAAACCTTGGATCTTGCGCGCTGCAGTTCAAAGCTTTATCCACTGAGCAGCCACACTAGCAGATTTTATTATAGATAATGAGCTTCAATAAAAGTTCGTGATTTGTTGAAAATTATGTCAGCTCGTCTTCATATCTAGACTAGTAACTGATAAGGGACTTTCGTCACCTTCGCTCATTAACATAATGTGCCATTACCAATATTGATCTAAAGATTCTTGAACGATTTTGGATGCGATATAGATTTTTTGTGTGTGATTTACTTTGTTTTGAGAAACTAAGTAAGTGACTAGCCAAATAGCATGCTTAGGGCCAAAATCCAGGATTTACTCATGTGCCCCTTCAAAATCACGCTAAGCCGTTGGTCTAACGAATCTAAAACTAAAATGTACACTTCTATACCGGTGAAGTTAACCCTAATTATTTGTAAAAACTCTCTGGCTGTGTTCTTAAAAAGTGAACTGTGTTCTCTATTGAACATATCTCTCTATTACAGTAAATTATTTATTTGAGAAGAGTAAAGGCATGATCGGACGGGTTGTGATGAAGTAACCAAATGTTGTCCTACTCAGGTTCTGAAGATGGTGTATTGCGGCTTAATTTCACCCCACCTTACCTTCGGGTTGAAATTTTGAGGAGCCAGAACAAATGGCCAGTTTTCAGAGCTTTCAAAATGTAAAAGCAAACGATTCGCATGATCGTACGGTTGAAGTTCAGAAAATCTTCCAAGCAGTAAAGAAGTTGCAACTATTAACCATGTCAAGTCTCTACATTTTAGAGACAAACTTATTTTGTATGTCTAAATGTGCTTTGACTAGTAGTCGAGCCATACACACATATGACAAACGAGACAGAGATACATACCGAACTGGGAGACACGGGGTTTACGAGCACCTGCTCTCACAAACAGAGGTTCGTTTCATCAACAAGTTGCTCAATTTAATTAATTAAAAGTAGCCCAACGCCCAAAGCGTTAAAAACTCGTTTGAAACGCGTTTTAGCATCGTAAGCAATTTGTAATGCTGACGAGTACATGGCGTACGACTGGATGACCGCACAATCAGAAGACTGACATTAGGTGTTGAAAGTGGGAAAATTTGCATTAATAAATATGCTGTGAGTGGGATAACTGATTGTTCACCTGATGGTTTAGTTGCGGCGTGGTTGTTTGAAATTTTAGTTTTTATTGAACTGACGATTGCTATACATTGTGTAGTATTCTGGAAGTATTAAGTTTTTGATTTGAAGTCAGGTACTTTTTGATTAACTCAGGTTATACAGTAAGGTCATATCTGGAAGATGTAAATGGTAGGTTACCAGTTTGTACCGTTAGTTTTAGTGTAGCCTAAATGAACATAATAGTTTAAGTTAGTATGTGAAGAAGCGGTGGCTCAGGGGCTAAGGCTTCGGACTGCGGAGGGTGAAGTCCAAGGTTTGAATCCTCAACTGAGCCAAGGGTCAGTACCTCACTTGTTTAAAAGATTTTACGTACAGGCCTGCAAGTCTACTGAACTGGTGAGTGAAGTTAAAAAATAAAAATAATAAGAAAATAAATAATAGTAAGAAGTATTCAAAAAGCTGTCTGGTTAACAAGACAAACAGTGGCAGTTTTTTTTTAACAAGATCGTAATTTGTACGAGAATATTCAAAATAACTAAACCCCTTATGACACACCCTACGAAAGAGGATTTTAAGCTTTCATGATTTAAAGTTTTTATATATCGTAAATTTGAAAAGATATAACAAGAAATTGGATAAAACCCCGCACTGTTATAGGTTAGTGTGCGTGTCTAACCTGTGAAAGAGTAATTTATTGCTTGACTGTAACTGTAACTATATCACAAGTATAACTCAAGTGAACAAAAGGGAAGGCGCGGGTTAGTTGGTTGTTTTATTCAAACAGCTCTGTTGAGTTAGACCCAGGCAAACACCACCGACACCTGTACCCAACACAGCTGTCGGCTTTGTTTAACGAATCTCCTCACCCCACATTGCTCTCGACAAGGAACAGTGAGTACTCGATTACATGGGTGTAGGTGATTAAATTGTGCTGTCAGATATTTAGGCCAAAATGTCTAATTTATTTGTATTATTTAAACGAAGTTTTGGAAATTTAATTATACCAAATCTCTCATTACCACCCCACAGTATAATACAGACACAGAGTAGTGAAGATCAGCCATTGTACTTGCCAACCAAACGATGTTGGCAATCCTAGTGGTGGTACAGCAAACAACTGGCGCGGGTAGCGGAGAGATGCCATAGCTCTGCTATACGGCCTCTAGGATCGCTAGCGTTAGGCAGTTGGCATTTCTCTCAAGAATAAGCTTTACTACTGTGTGTTTATGTTATACTGTGACCGTACAGAAGTGAGTTCTGTATAGATTAGACTAGGTTCTGTACATTGTTTTATAAGAAAAATGTAATGAAGACGTTGAAATAATGTAGAATAATTCAACCATCAAGAACATTTTTTAGAACTATTTTTGTAACACTTGTAGCCTTAACTTAAAGCTACTATTTATTTTTGATATGTTGAACAACTTAAATGAGAGATTAAAATAAAACTTCTTCAATGATAAAAATACTTCTTTATTTTTCTTCTTATAACTTCAACAAAATAAAATTGGATTTCTTCTACAAATAATAATAAAATGAAAATAAAATATCTTTCTTTATTGCATTAAAGGAACACAAATAAATTAAAATAACTCTCTCAAAATAAATTAAATATCTTCAGACCAGAACCTTTTTTATTAATTTAACTTTTTTTTTTTTTTTATAAATTTCTTTAAATTATTAAATCAATAAATTCAAACTTCAAAATTGTAATAAATTGTAAATTCTTTAAATTTCTTAAATTGACAAATTTCAAAATCTTTAAATTCCTTTAAAATTGAAATTTCAAAATCTTTAAATTGAAATTTCAAAATCTTTAAATTGAAAAATTCTTAATTTCAAAATTGCTTTAAATTGAAAAATTGCCTCCGGGAGATGTGGAACTAAAAGAAATAACCAGCTTTTAGTAACTTGAAACATTTTCCTTTTTACAAAATTTTTAAACAGAAAACAAAGCACTCTAAAAACTATCACTAGAAGAGTGACTACAAACAAGAAACAAGTTTAACCGCGCATGCTTGGTGGATCTTACCCTATCTACTAAAACCCTACTGAAAAACCTAACTAAAGAAAACTTGTCAAAATTACTTACGTAGCTGTCCTGGAGGTATCAATCCCAAAACGTGACCACAACAAAGCGCGACATACGCTCACTCACTCACAAGCGAATAAGAAATTGCCGTACCGGAAAACCAAAACTCCGAACGGTTAAAATCGCCGTGTAGATCAAACGTGGTCACGCAACGAACGAAAACTTCAAACTAACTGAACGCACGCAATCCTTCCACCAACGGACTTACCCCCTCTTTACTCTAGAAGCTAAACCAACCAATTAGAACCCTCTAAACCAGGACATCTGAACAGGTAAGGCTCACCAAATATGTTGACTTCAGAAAACAGGTCGCATGAAATTGACAGGAAATTAACAAACGTGAATATACTGGTTATTTAGCTAATTTATATGGGAAAAAACTACTTTTTTATTTGAAAGGGGAAGAGTCTGAATTTTTCTCAAAACTTGGAGAATTTATATTGAAAACTTTTGGTAAAAGAACCAAAGTCCTAAACCTCTCAGTTCTTACAAAATTTAACATTTTCTAAACACAATCTTCTAAAATAATTATAATGAAACAATTAAGAATTGTTACATTATTTTCCCCCTTCAAAAAAAAAAAAAAAAAAAAAAAAAAAAAAAAAAAAAAAAAAAAAAAATTTTGTTTTTTTTGTTGAAACCCTATCTTCATTACATCTCTAAAAGGACATAATATTTTCTAACCTTAACAAGCATTTCTTTCAAATCTATCCTAATTTTTCCTTTTTCCAGATCTCCAACAAAAAAATTTTCTCTCTTAAACTGTAAGCTCTAAACTGTAGTGGCACAGATAGGCCGCTTGGATTGCGACATACTGAAAGCACCATTGCGAGAGCGATGCACTGAGTGGTTGAAGTGAGATAGAGAACCAGTCTTTCCCCGTTGTGTCATTTCATTAAAAAATTGTCATGGAAATTAAGTAGACAGAAGGCCGCGTTTTGGTATTATAGTTGCAAGCTCCACCCATTACAACATAAACAGCAGTGACAATAGGTTAGTTTGATTAACGCTAACGACTCAAGCTTAGAGCGATTAAACTAAATTACTAATTAGTATTCAAATAACAATTAATGAATAGTAATATAAATAATACCAACATAATAAATAATAATATGAACAATAAATGACAATAAAACAAACTTATATAGTGTTTGTTGTATAGTTGTTTGTGTATAGTTCATCACAGTTATTTTATATAACTAAACACTGTTAAGGAAGTTAAATACAAACTGGAGTTTGAAGGCAGAAGTTAGTGACGCCCATGATGTACGGCGGTGGAGTGGTGGACGTTCCCCTCCGCTGCTGAAACACATAAAAATGCTAACTATATGTCGTGAGCTGACTATCGACTGTAACTCTAACAGATATTAATTGTATCAACAATGTGAAAATATAGTTAGGAATTCGTCATCGATCACCGATATCACACCATTTTCTCTACAGATTAAAACTATACTAAACTAATTGCATATTAAAACGTACAATCAACATTGGGAATGTTGTGAAGGTCATGTACGTGTAACACTGGTAGAGAGACCCTTACCTGATATGTAATTCGATAATAACAAATAAGTAGTTTTTATATAAATCAGTTAATTACTATACTCTCCCTTGTGAGTTCATAAATACATTCGTACCGTTGAGTATGTGAGTATGCCGGTTAAGTTTATAAAATACAACACACTCACTTGTGACAGAGTAAATATTCCTTGGAAATGGATGGTAAATTTATTCACTCAGGTAGAATGCAAATATGCCCTGTACCGGACCAATTCTGTTAGATCGTCCAATTAACATTCATGGAAATATAGATTGGAACATGTTGGGATTGTCATGTTGTCACATACCAAACTTCCACCGATTGGCTCTTGAATTCGAGTCCTAAAAAATGTTTACTCTTTTAAAGTAGACGGTAACACATTTTTTTACTCTATTGAGACAATTAGAGTTAAAGCACTTCAAAATGCTTCCTTCAAGTTGTACGATTCCTTAGAAAATTAATGAAATACATTATTATTCTTTGTTTATGTTTATTATTATAAAAATAAAATTGTTTATATTATTATTATTATACAAATAGCTTATTATTATATTCGTTATTCATTTTTAAGACATCGATCGTAGATATATGGGCGATTATGAGGGGTGAATGAGTACGATGAGTAAAGATGAACGAGTGTAGTCATTGTTACTACCTGAGTCCGACTTAGCTCTGGAAGGACTATTTATTAATAGCCCAATAGCCAGGGAAACTATGGGACCTACAGCTTTACGTGGGAACCGAACCACGTAGTGTTGTTCTGATTTTCAGCTAACCGACAAGTCTAACACTCAGTTCTCTCCCCTACACAACTTCTGAACCTTATTTTTAACATATTAACAATCCGATACTAACAATACCTTATATCATCTTTTACGAAATCAAATTTTGCAATGTTTGTGTGTTTTGTTGGTTTTTGGAAAATTATACTTTTTAAGATATTAAGCTTTGAAAACTAAAAATAGCCGTCATTTTGAAATGATACAAAGTAGGAACTTGATATTTTAAAATTATGTCTTATTATTTCTCATACATAAACGGGGTTTGAAGATAATATCTTGAGGGGTTATTAAGTTATGATCAATTATATAAAAAAACACATCCGTAGACATACGGAAAACCAAGCGTTTTAGGACAAAAGTTTATAAGAAATTTTTCCTTATTATCATATAAGTAATCATATCTCGAAGTCTTTTTATGAGGATTTTTATGAACACTCGGTATATCTCTCTTTCTAGCTACTTTATTGTTTAGTTCATTGTCGTTTCATCACTATTTATCAAACTGGAAACTAATAAACCTTTTGCACTGTAACCATCTATTGATGAAAGTTCTAAGTTTGGATATTATATTTACATTCATACTGCATATTAGCATAAGATATACACACCATTAATTAAACAGAAAACTAATCATGACATTCTACATTATGTTTTCCGAATGGGTCGTAGGCATTTAATTGTGAATTTCTCTACTTTTTCCAGATCTCTCAACCATAAAAAAAATCATTGGCATTATTGTAGTGTATTGTTAGAAATAATTCAAACAAATTATATGGAATTGATGATGAGAAGAAATTCAGGATCTTTTCCGTTAATTCACTACCATAACCATAACTTAGGTTAACTTAACGTAACCAAACCAAACCTAACATAACATAACTAAACCTAACAAAACCTAACCGGAACATCACCAAACATAACATAACCTAAACAAACCTACCTAACACACCTAACCTAAAATCATTACATGAACAATCAAATATTAGGGAATCATCGCTTATTATTCAAAGCTGCAAATAACAAAGTTGTCAGTCATTGTCAGTTGAAATTAACAATAACAAAAGACAGATTTGCTAAAACACTGACAGTAAATTTAAAGTTTAATTTCCGATGAAACATTAAGTTTTGCAGGAATAAATACGTTTTCACCAGGTAAGTAAGTATTCATTAAACCCCGAGGAAACTGTAAATACGGATGAAGTTTGAAAACCTTCCTGTTTCAGTTTTTCAACGCTCGTCACTGCAAAGTGCTGAGCACTTAAAACTGTTTATTGCTTTATCGTTTACAGTAAATACTTTAATTACACACTAAGAAGTTTTAATTAATTTAAACAAAGAGGTTTTCTGTTTATTTCCTTTAAGCCTGTGGTAAAGGCAGGGTTTGAAAGGTTGCCCTTATTCCAACACTGTTTTAATAAGCACATTAATGCTTGTATATGATATTTATATTTGACTTTGAAGTTTTCTTTAATGAACATTTAAAATATTTTCTTGTTTGTGCTCCTTATTGGAGATTTATGCAAATAGAAACTTTTAATGACACTGTCAAGGAATAGTCGGCCTTAGTTTGTAACAATGACTACATTCGTTCATTTACACTCATCACACTCATTCGAAATCAAAATTCGTCCATATCTTGACGATTGGCGTTAAAAAAAAAAAATTAAACAATTCTCAGAATTTAGAATAAAATATTTTATATGCCTACATGGTGATATGATAAAAACAGTTATAGAAAAAAATATTAAAACATTTGTATACAAAATATAATATTACACCTTTTATAACATTAGTAGATTTTAAAGCTAATCAACTGATTAACTTTTATGAACGGAGAATTTCGAGTGGGTAGAGGTTGAATTTTTACAATTGATTATTATGTTTCAGACAGATCTTAATATTGATTATTGAAAACTGATTCTAGTACTTTAAAGTTTTGTAAAGTTGTGTCTTTCTTCAAGTGCATGATTATATTTTGTAAAAAAAATATATTACATTAATTTTCGTCGTAGTCTGGTGAAGCCTACCTTGAAGTCTAATGGCTTTAGGCAAATGTGCAATTTTATTTAAGAGTCTGAGAATTGTAAAATTATATCAATATGAAAATCGATATATTTTGTAAAATCAAGATATAGCTATTGGTAACGCCAAAAACATGAGTTCAATAATGTGTTGCAAAACAATTTATTAAAACTAAACTCAAAAAGTTCAGTAGAGTTATATTGTGGTATATTGTACTTTGAGTATTGAAAAAATCCATTGATAGTAATGGGGGCTAACTATAAAAACACTTTAATATATTTGTACTACGTGTAAACTGTACGCTAAAATTGAGGACATATGTTGGTTACATGCAAAACATTAACTTTGGAGATGAAGGTATTTCACACTATCTGAAGACATGATTGTAAACACAAGAACAGTTGGCGAGGGTGGGAAATGAATATTTAGGTCCACTTATCTGCAGAGAACTTGTTCATGAGTTTAGTTTGGCAAACTTACTCCCGTACTCTTAGCTGATAACGTATTCACAACTTCGGTGCAATTTGCTTTGTAAACTGATGAAGTAAGGAGCAAGTCTCAGCCTGTTTGTGCTGAAAGCAGTAACTACACTGATATTAGACACGTGACGTTTCCCGGTTGAGTTAAAAAAATACAAAAAAAGTAAAAATGTAACAAAAACTTTACAAAAACAATTTCTACGCACATTGTAAGTCGTGAATAAAATTACTAAGTCGTATAATCTGAAATTATTTGAATATTAGGTGACACCCCTGCACGCTTCGCGTGCCAACCCCGTCACTCGCTGTGCCCGTTACCTACGCCTTGGCCTGTGACTTTTGAGTACAAAATAATAGGTTAACTTTACCACATAACAATATTAAATTTATTTACAGTATCTAACTCATATTACTTAAACCCATTTATTAGTATGAACACCCGATGATATTAATTAGCTAATTTGAAAAGTGTTCATTTCATTTGGTTTTGTTATCAGCCAAAGATTAATTAAATTAAATTAGATTACCATTGAAACCTTGAAGTCCAGTAGGGCGGAGCTCTACAATCGAATGTAAATAAAACTATGCTTACAATCTTCTCTGGTTGAACATTATGAAAGATCTAACCTTCTCAAATTGTCAAAAAACCATTGTTTACATTCCAACAGCTGTTTAATATTTTTGGAAATCATTATCTACATTTGAGCAGCTGTTACTTTTACATATATTAAAATCTCTCTCAATGTTATTCTTATGGACGAAAAACGAACTTTGAGGGCATACATTTCAGAGTAAAGATATTGAAGAGTTAAGATCTTATTACACAACTACGAACAGAGGCAAATGTTTGACACCTCAACCGTTTACATTGATCAAGAAATAAGGGAGGAGTTGGGTTGACAAAAAACGGCTTCACGTATTATATATTAAGGAAGAATTTATTGTTATTTTATATAAATTTGTAGGGCTAAACTTGTAGGTGTGTCCCACGACTACAAATAAGAGAAAAGTAATTTATTTTCCACGTTTGATCTTTTATAATTTGTGAATCCCAAATTAGTGTTTGTGTAAAAATGAACGCTCTAATGGATTATGTCAAGTTCGGTTTACGACTAATTTACAATCAGAAACCATTCATTCCATCGGAAATTGTATACAATAGTATACAATTTAGTTAGTTCACGCAGTGTTATTATCAGGATTACAGATCTGAGAAGATGAGTGTAGTTTCAGTTTATTATTTTTGTTGAATTGTAAATCCCAAATTTCTATTTGTGTGAAAATGAGAAAGATGTGGTTTTGACATACTTTTAATTTAGTAAATTATATATTATTTATTGTAAACATATTATTTATGCTATATTTCGTGCTAACCAATCTGACTTCAGACCTTAATTTTAATTCCTCTTTCTATGTTTACTATACGATTAGAGTAACTAAAAATTTTTCACATTTTGTGATTTTTTGTACTAACGTGTATATTTGTTTAGACCAGTTAATACATGGACAAATAGTAGCAGTTTTTTACTTCCGGATTTTACAGTCAGCTTGGTAACTTATGAAAAATTAACAAAAATAGCCACTTCTTGACTGACAGCTATCATCTTAAACTAACTTTCTTGGCTGCCTTTAAAGGCACGTATTTTAACATGTCATCTTCCAATATTACTCCTAATGATTTTGTGCACTCTCATAAAACAATAATTAACTCCTTAGGATTCATTACTTGAATACTTACATTAAAGATTTGGTATAAATGAATGAAACAAAATGAAAAAGTGTTGTTAATTGATAATGTGTTTTGAATAACGATCAGCCAGGCTATAGTGAAACACAGATAGCTCTATCGTCATACGACAGGACCGAAGGGTGGTAACATTTACAGCTTTTTGAGCATTAATTGCCTGGCTTATTGAGTTGTCAATAAGCCAGGCAGTAGTGAAACACAGATAGCACTATCGACATATACCATGGACCGAAGGGTGATAACATTGAAAGGTTTCATTGTGAGTTGTCGATAAGCCAGGCAGTAGTGAAACACAGATAGCACTATCGTCATATGACATGGACCGAAGAGTGGTAACATTTACAGCTTTCATTGTGAGTTGTCGATAAGCCAGGCAGTAGTGAAACACAGATAGCACTATCGTCATATGACAGGACCGAAGGGTGGTAACATTCAAAGGTTTCATTGTGAGTTGTCAATAAGCCAGACAGTAGTGAAACACAGATACCACTATCGTCTTTAGCGTAAATTATCAAAAGACGTTTATTAGCGAGTGATAATTCAATATGCATAGCGTCAAAATCAAATTAAATTATAAAATATCGTATATTGTCTTTCCAGTCTCAGAACATTTTTACACCTGCACAATAAATTCTTAATTTAATTAGATAAAACTAATAACTTAGTTATTTATCTTCTTTCAAATGTAAAACTCTTTTTTTTATTTTTAAAACAGTTACACCTTATGTTATATCAGTTATATTATTATATTCTGGAAACAAGTTTATCTAATTTGATTTTTGTTCAATAATGCCTACCTTGTAGGTGAAATACCTCAAGCAAATAACACATTTATTTGAAAATTCTGATAATGTACATTATAGTACATTAAAGTATTTATCATCAATTATGTCTCATAGATCAGTAAACAAAATACAAACAACTATGTAATAAAATTATCCTTACTAATAAATCTAAGGTTTAGGCTTACGTACATAGTGAAGTTTTTAACATAGATCTCATTATATTAAAATTAATCATTTCTTCTTAAATAAAGTAACTAAACATTAAGCAAAAGTTTTTCACAAGGAAAAACGATGTTTTTGTTTTAAGATAAGTATTGGAAACTAGATTTAAACCACAGCCGGATGGTATCATGGCCGGCAGGATGTGACGTGATGAATTCATTGAACTTTCTACCCTTTCCACCCTCTTGTCTTACCCCTTGGAATGCACCATTAGGTATTCCGCGTAAAATATGGAAATCCCCGAAGGACAACATTAGTATTACTAAGAAAAAATACCCCTCCTTCTAAACAGGATACAAACCACCAAGGGTATCTTACAGATTTTTTTGGAGTGTGTTTTGGTATTTATTAATAAAAAATATTCTATATTTAATCAAAATACTATGGCTTTGATGCCAGTACTGACATTCTTAGTCATTCCTTTGCCTTAATTGTTAAATGTTAATTGGTAATATAACAAAAATTGTTGTCTAGACGACTTTTTAAGTACTTTTATATGTTTTTGTAATTTTCTGTTCTACGAATAGTGTTGGCCAAATGTATTGAATCTACAAAAATCCTTCCTCGACCTTTGACTTTGAAACTGCTGCTATCACGTCTGTTGTTTTTTTCATTTGTGCCAAAGCACTTGCAGGCACAACCAACAGAACGGACTTACTCGAAACTACAAAGAGTCTGAAGAGTTCGGACAGTTTTGTGGGATGCTTGATGGTTTGGCTTTCCTTCCAGAAAAAGATGTACTACAGGGGATGCAGCTGCTGTAGGGATTGGCTCCTGTCGAAGCTTTATACCTACTATACTACTTCGACGTCTACTATGTGAGCGGTACAGCAGCAGAAAACCCTAAACCAGCCATGTTTCCACCATCACTCTGGAAAGTGCATGAAGCGACTCTTTCTGACTCACACAGAACAAACAATATGTGTGAGGCGTGGAATAACCGATTTAAGAACTTAGAAGGCCTCCAAAACCCATCTACGTGGACGGTTATCGAGGCCATACGCCGAAATGACGCACTGCAGAGAACAGACGCTCTGCAACAAACTCAACCAAAAACATTGAACAGCTACAGCGACGACTAAAACAGTTGTGTGAACGATATTTAGCTAGGGAAGTTATTATAAATGACTTTTTATCAAAAGTAGGAGAAACTATTAGATTTTAGTAGTTAGCTAAAAAGAGGTTTGTAAATTAATAATGATTTTATATTTTGTTTGTTTTAGAATATTGTAGCTTACATATTGAATCTAAATAGTATTTTTTGTTTAAGTTTAAGTATTGTTTGTTATAATTTAGATTGTAGTAAATATTAAGTAAAAGTAAAATAGAATTTTTTTGTTTGAATTTCCATATTTTGTTGTTTTAGAATATTATAGTCTACAGATTGAGTGTAAATAGTATTTTTGTATGAGTGTGAGTATTTTTTTCAATTTTAAGTTTTAAATATTAGTAAGTGTAACCCAAATTATTTAGTTTAAATTTAAATGTATATTTATTATTTTAGAATGTTACACAAATTATTAAGTGTTAAAACTAAGAAATACATATTTGTTATTTACAAGCCTATTTGTAGTTATTGACTTTTTTTGTAACTTCAATTTCTTTGAAACAACTTGCCCAGTAATAAAATTAATATAATTTTAAAAACCTACTGCTTGGCTTTTACGAATTTGTATAAAATATGGTTAATATTTTATAATTAATACTCATGGGTTAAAGGGGCAAGTCATGATCAAATGAAGAGTGTCTACGTGTTCCTTTTACATAAAACTAAAAAGTATAAAGTTTATATATAAAGTATAAAGTTTAAACTAAAAAGTATAAAGTTTATAGTTTTTTTTTTAAATATGACTATAAATACATCATTATTTTAGTCCTCGGGAGTTGATGTGGTAAACATGATGTGGCCCACCTCCGAAGACCAAGGTAGATAGTGTGCATGAACAAGGGTAGATGTTTTCTATCTATACGATTATAAACTTGTTTTAAAACAAGTCTGCACTTTTTTTAACTACTATTGCAAGTGTAATTCAAATAAAATGAAATATGATTAAGAAACGTGATTAATAGTTTTGATTGGTCTTTTAGGATAACCCCTACAGAATCAATGTTACACTTACTCCTACAAAATATGCAGTGCACCTAACAAAGTCAGTATGATAGTAGCCGTTGTGATATTTTATTGGTAGGTATTTAGAAGGTCCCGCGAGCTGAGCTTGATAGCGGGTAGGATACAGGTAGAGTGCCGAGGACAGGTAGTTTTAGGTGGGACACAGGAGCGCTTCCCCACTCCTTTTCGGAGGCGCTCCTGAGTCGCACCCCCAGCGAAAATTATTTATGACAACCCCTTAGCCAGGTAAGAGGCGCTCCTGTGTCGCGGATTCGGACCGAAGAGTGGTAAAATTTACAGCTTTCATTGTGAGTTGTCGATAAGCCAGGCAGTAGTGAAACACAGATAGCACTATCGCCATATGTCAGGATCGAAGGGTAGTAACATTCAAAGGTTTCATTGTGAATTGTCAATAAGCCAGGCAGTAGTGAAACATATATAGCACTATCGTCATATGACATGGACCAAAGGGAGGTAACATTCACAGGTTTCACTCTGAGTTATCGATAAGCCAGAATGTAATGTAACACTGATAGCACTATCGTCAAATATGACATGGACCAGAGGGATATTACATTCACAGCTTTCATTGTTAGTTATCGATAAGCCAGACTGTAATATAACACTGATAGCACTATCATCAAATATGACATGGACCAGAGGGAGATTACATTCACAGCCTTCATTGTGAGTTATCGATAAGCCAGAATGTAATGTAACACTGATAGCACTATCATCAAATATGACATGGACCAGAGGGAAATTACATTCACAGCCTTCATTGTGAGTTATCGATAAGCCAGAATGTAATGTAACACTGATAGCACTATCATCAAATATGACATGGACCAGAGGGATATTACATTCACAGCCTTCATTGTGAGTTATCGATAAGCTAGAATGTAATGTAACACTGATAGCACTACCATCAAATATGACATGGACCAGAGGGAGATTACATTCACAGCCTTCATTGTGAGTTATCGATAAGCCAGAATGTAATGTAACACTGATAGCACTATCATCAAATATGACATGGACCAGAGGGATATTACATTCAGAGCTTTCATTGTTAGTTATCGATAAGCCAGACTGTAATATAACACTGATAGCACTATCATCATATATGACATGGACCAGAGGGAGATTACATTCACAGCCTTCATTGTGAGTTATCGATAAGCCATACTGTAATATAACACTGATAGCACTATCATCATATATGACATGGACCAGAGGGAGATTACATTCACAGCCTTCATTGTGAGTTATCGATAAACCAGAATGTAATGTAACACTGATAGCACTATCATCAAATATGACATGGACCAGAGGGAGATTACATTCACAGCCTTCATTCTGAGTTATCGAAAAGCCAGAATGTAATGTAACTTTGATAGCACTATCATCAAATATGACATGGACCAGAGGGAGATTACATTCACAGCCTTCATTGTGAGTTATCGATGAACCAGAATGTAATGTAACACTGATAGCACTATCATCAAATATGACATGGACCAGAGGGAGATTACATTCACAGCCTCCATTGTGAGTTATCGATAAACCAGAATGTAATGTAACACTGATAGCACTATCATCAAATATGACATGGACCAGAGGGAGATTACATTCACAGCCTTCATTGTGAGTTATCGATAAACCAGAATGTAATGTAACACTGATAGCACTATCATCAAATATGACATGGACCAGAGGGAGATTACATTCACAGCCTTCATTGTGAGTTATCGATAAACCAGAATGTAATGTAACACTGATAGCACTATCATCAAATATGACATGGACCAGAGGGAGATTACATTCACAGCCTTCATTGTGAGTTATCGATAAACCCGAATGTTATGTAACACTGATAGCACTATCATCAAATATGACATGGACCAGAGGGATATTACATTCACAGCCTTCATTATGAGTTATCGATAAGCCAGAATGTAATGTAACACTGATAGCACTATCATCAAATATGACATGGACCAGAGGGAGATTACATTCACAGCCTTCATTGTTAGTTATCTATAAGCCAGAATGTAATGTAACACTGATAGCACTATCATCAAATATGACATGGACCAGAGGGATATTACATTCACAGCTTTCATTGTTAGTTATCGATAAGCCAGACTGTAATATAACACTGATAGCACTATCATCATATATGACATGGACCAGAGGGAGATTACATTCACAGCCTTCATTGTGAGTTATCGATAAGCCAGAATGTAATGTAACACTGATAGCACTATCATCAAATATGACATGGACCAGAGGGAGATTACATTCACAGCCTTCATTGTGAGTTTTCGATAAGCCAGAATGTAATGTAACACTGATACCACTATCATCAAATATGACATGGACCAGAGGGAGATTACATTCACAGCCTTCATTCTGAGTTATCGATAAGCCAGAATGTAATGTAACACTGATAGCACTATCATCAAATATGACATGGACCAGAGGGAGATTACATTCACAGCCTTCATTGTGAGTTATCGATAAACCAGAATGTAATGTAACACTGATAGCACTATCATCAAATATGACATGGACCAGAGGGAGATTACATTCACAGCCTTCATTGTGAGTTATCGATAAACCAGAATGTAATGTAACACTGATAGCACTATCATCAAATATGACATGGACCAGAGGGAGATTACATTCACAGCCTTCATTGTGAGTTATCGATAAACCAGATGTAATGTAACACTGATAGCACTATCATCAAATATGACATGGACCAGAGGGAGATTACATTCACAGCCTTCATTGTGAGTTATCGATAAACCAGAATGTAATGTAACACTGATAGCACTATCATCAAATATGACATGGACCAGAGGGAGATTACATTCACAGCTTTCATTGTTAGTTATCGATAAGCCAGACTGTAATATAACACTGATAGCACTATCATCAAATATGACATGGACCAGAGGGAGATTACATTCACAACCTTCATTGTGAGTTATCGATAAGCCAGAATGTAATGTAACACTGATAGCACTATTATCAAATATGACATGGACCAGAGGGAGATTACATTCACAGCCTTCATTGTGAGTTATCGATAAGCCAGAATGTAATGTAACACTGATAGCACTATCGTCAAATATGACATGGACCAGAGGGATATTACATTCACAGCTTTCATTGTTAGTTATCGATAAGCCAGACTGTAATATAACACTGATAGCACTATCATCAAATATGACATGGACCAGAGGGAGATTACATTTACAGCCTTCATTGTGAGTTATCGATAAGCCAGAATGTAATGTAACACTGATAGCACTATCATCAAATATGACATGGACCAGAGGGAGATTACATTCACAGCCTTCATTGTGAGTTATCGATAAGCCAGAATGTAATGTAACAATGATAGCACTATCATCAAATATGACATGGACCAGATGGATATTACATTCACAGCCTTCATTGTGAGTTATCGATAAGCTAGAATGTAATGTAACACTGATAGCACTATCATCAAATATGACATGGACCAAAGGGAGATTACATTCACAGCCTTCATTGTGAGTTATCGATAAGCCAGAATGTAATGTAACACTGATAGCACTATCATCAAATATGACATGGACTAGAGGGATATTACATTCACAGCTTTCATTGTTAGTTATCGATAAGCCAGACTGTAATATAACACTGATAGCACTATCATCATATATGACATGGACCAGAGGGAGATTACATTCACAGCCTTCATTGTGAGTTATCGATAAGCCAGAATATAATGTAACACTGATAGCACTATCATCAAATATGACATGGACCAGAGGGAGATTACATTCACAGCCTTCATTGTGAGTTATCGATAAGCCAGAATGTAATGTAACACTGATAGCACTATCATCAAATATGACATGGACCAGAGGGAGATTACATTCACAGCCTTCATTCTGAGTTATCGATAAGCCAGAATGTAATGTAACACTGATAGCACTATCATCAAATATGACATGGACCAGAGGGAGATTACATTCACAGCCTTCATTGTGAGTTATCGATAAACCAGAATGTAATGTAACACTGATAGCACTATCATCAAATATGACATGGACCAGAGGGAGATTACATTCACAGCCTTCATTGTGAGTTATCGATAAACCAGAATGTAATGTAACACTGATAGCACTATCATCAAATATGACATGGACCAGAGGAAGATTACATTCACAGCCTTCATTGTGAGTTATCGATAAACCAGAATGTAATGTAACACTGATAGCACTATCATCAAATATGACATGGACCAGAGGGAGATTACATTCACAGCCTTCATTGTGAGTTATCGATAAGCCAGAATGTAATGTAACACTGATAGCACTATAATCAAATATGACATGGACCAGAGGGATATTACATTCACAGCCTTCATTGTGAGTTATCGATAAGCCAGAATGTAATGTAACACTGATAGCACTATCATCAAATATGACATGGACCAGAGGGAAATTACATTCACAGCCTTCATTGTGAGTTATCGATAAGCCAGAATGTAATGTAACACTGATAGCACTATCATCAAATATGACATGGACCAGAGGGAGATTACATTCACAGCCTTCATTGTGATTTATCGATAAGCCAGAATGTAATGTAACACTGATAGCACTATCATCAAATATGACATGGACCAGAGGGAAATTACATTCACAGCCTTCATTGTGAGTTATCGATAAGCCAGAATGTAATGTAACACTGATAGCACTATCATCAAATATGACATGGACCAGAGGGAAATTACATTCACAGCCTTCATTGTGAGTTATCGATAAGCCAGACTGTAATGTAACACTGATAGCACTATCATCAAATATGACATGGACTAGAGGGAGATTACATTCACAGCTTTTATTGTGAGTTATCGATAAACCAGGCTGTAGTGAAACGTAGATAACACCACTCTAACGGACTAGAGTGTTATTAAATTAGTGATTTCAATATTATGATACTTTAAAAAGTTAACAAATACTACCCTTGATAATGGGATTTAAAACGTCTCTTCAAAATTAAAATTAAATAATCATCATTGCAAACTTTTTTTATGTTTCGTACTTATCATATCATTTTATTTCATACTAGACACACATACCAAACATTTTAATTTAGTTGGTGTAATAACGCTTTTAGCGAATCAATAAATAATTATGATAAAACACCATGCTTGACTCAGATAATTTATAGACTAAATATAAAATAAAAGAATGAAATATTTGCAAGCATTGTATGAAAGAATCATTATGTTTACTTTTAAGATGCTAAATATTATTTTATAAATTTCGCTTTTATTGTGAAATAAATTTAAGAAAAAATAATTTAACTAACTCTACTGCTTAGGCTGATTAAAATTAATTAGCTTTGCTAACTTTCAGACCGAACATAGAATCTATTGCCTACAATTTACACGACACTTTGTCCCCAAATAGCTGGATTACATCACTGCGCCACTAGTGCCAACTTATTTTATCTTTATAAGTACTTAAAATAGATTTAGTACGTCACTCACACAATATTACATGGAATTTTGATATTTTACATAAAAATAAACTATTCAACCCTTAACTGACACTGACTAATGGCAACCCCTCACTGCTCTATAAATGTTTTCCGCAGATGGGAAATGCTTTTTTTCAAGAAACAGATGTTTTCCACCAATGACAGTTGGTGAGGGTGGCACGGAAACAGGGGAAAACATGACCTCGTTAAGGAAGCCTTAAATCTTGTCTTTTGTGCATCTAAGTGTTTCCTTTCTTTATACAGTTTTGTAAGTAAATGCTATGTTAGTAATGGTTTCTTAATTTTATATTTGAAGAGGTTAACACTTATTGTGAAAGGAATCGTTAATTTTAGATCGCTTTGTTTACTTTGGGTTCATGAGTGATTTGCCCAGTTAGAAAAAACTGTATAACCAAATGTAAACTGTCTTTTGTATGTACGTTGCGGTGTTAATACAAACGAAAAAGCATGATTCACAACAACATACAATCTACTATTATATTAACAATACTATAACATTCCCAACTACTGTATTTCTGAACAGTTTGAGCCGAGTGCCGACAACTTGAGGCAACTTTACAGTAGCGTGTCTTAAGAAGTAAACACTTTTAAGACACTTTAATTGTGTTTGCCATCGGGAAACGTAATTTAACTTTGGCTTAAGATTAGATTAGATCTTCTGGAGATTGTTCTCAAACGATTTCATTGTAGAGTTTGTTAATTATTGGACCCCGCTGTTAGGTTAATGATTATATATGGTAATAGTAATTAATAAAAATAAATATAGCTTAGAAAATATAATTTAATGCCCGTACATCGATGGACTTGTTAAACAATCATCGATGAACAGTACTTTAACTACTACGTTATAGTTTTATAATCCATGCATACTACTTTAACTACTACATTATAGTTCAATCATCGATGAACAATACTTTAACTACTACGTTAGAGTTTTATAATCCATGTATACTACTGTAACTACTTTGGTATAGTCCAATCATCGTTGTACACTACTTTAACTACTACATTATAGTTCAATCATCGATGAACAATACTTTAACTAATACGTTATAGTTTTATAATCCATGCATACTACTTTAACTACTACATTATAGATCAATCATCGATGAACAATACTTTAACTACTACGTTAGAGTTTTATAATCCATGCATACTACTTTAACTACTACATTATAGTTCAATCATCGATGAACAATACTTTAACTACTACGTTAGAGTTTTATAATCCATGCATACTACTTTAACTACTACATTATAGTTCAATCATCGATGAACAATACTTTAACTACTACGTTAGAGTTTTATAATCCATGTATACTACTTTAACTACTACATTATAGTTCAATCATCGATGAACAATACTTTAACTACTACGTTAGAGTTTTATAATCCATGTATACTACTTTAACTACTACATTATAGTTCAATCATCGATGAACAATACTTTAACTACTACGTTAGAGTTTTATAATCCATGCATACTACTTTAACTACTACATTATAGTTCAATCATCTATGTACACTAATTTAACTACTACGTTATAGTCCAATCATCGATGTATACTATTTAACCTACTACGTTATTGTAGTTAATATTTCAAACAAAATAGTTAGTTTTTCGATTTAAAAATTTAGTAGTTAATTTATAAATATCGGCTTAACGATATTAACGTTTTTAAAATTGTCGTTACAAAAATAATCAAGTTTTGTATAACCAAGTACACTTTACTACATCAACGAAACAGTTTTAACCTATTAAGCTAAAAATGTATCTTGGCTAAAACGCCTCTAATTTCATGTTTTTAAATCTAAACCATATTTCATATTTTAACCAGGGTTAAAATAATGCCATGTTATTAAGATGAATATTTAATTGCATGAGTACATATAGAAGCACGTTTTTATTGAGTTTTACATTTTGAAAGTGCCTAATTGGAACTTTTAAAAGAGGGCGATTCATCGGGTTTTTAATATATAATTACAAAAAAGTGTCTATTGAATACGTATCCTAAAATCCACTAAACTCACATGGCAGCGTATAAAATCTTCAAGTAATGTTTTAAAACTCTTATTTGTTACTTGTGTCTGGAATATATTTTGTTGTAATATATGTCTAGGAACACTATAACTACATAAACTGTGGAACTTTAGTAAATGATCTTTCTTGCCTTGTTTTGTGTATTAATATTATTTTTTCCTCATATCTCTTTATAGTCCCTGATACTTAATATTTTACAAAAGTTTTGTTTAGTTGCCAGGTTGTCTTCCTTTTATTATTACTGTACAGAGTTTATTTTTCATTGTCATACAATATATCCATTTATATCGCTGTAGTTAAACTTAATTAATTTTATTGACGGTAGAGACGCTGTGGCTGTAAGTCTTGATTGATCAATTCAATGTATTTATTTCTGAAAAAATCCATATTATACTATGGATTTTGTGCGGATCAATGAAAACATATAAATCATTGTATTTTTCTGTTATGTAAAGTGTTTGTCTCTAACAAGTACAGTTGATTAAGCATTAAAAAACAGTCTTAACCCTTAAATGTATTTCATATCAATGTGATCTTAAGAATTTAAAGCTGTATTATACAAAACAATACACGCCTTATTATGTTTGATGGTAATTTTTTAAAGTATAATTAGTACAAACCAATTTCTTGAAAAACAACCATTGATTAAGATTTACGGCCTCAATAAATGGTGCAATTTGGTTAACTGAGGAAATCTGACAGATGTAATGGTGGTAATTTATTTCAAAGGGACGAAAATATTATTTTGGGGATATTTTCTGTATTGTTTACCGGCCATTCGACAATATCTGTAAATATTTAATTATTTAAATATTTACAGATATTGTATTTAATTATTTAAAGTATACTGTATTTGATGAAACAACATATTATGGAAAGGAATATTAAAAATATTGAGTAATAAATCTTAATTTAACGTTTAAATATTTTACGTAGGTCTACTACAACACAAAATGGCGTGAATAAAGTCTGGAAAATATTATAAGTCGTAAATCGTTTTCATAATAATAATATTCTTAGAGGCCTGTATACTATATTACAAAATATTATTGTATATACTTCGCTGCAGAAAGCTGACCAACCACAGAGAGGAAAGAAACAGAGGTCGCATCCAATAGTGTTAAATGTGAGTCGACTTCTTCTTTCTCCAGTTTCCCATACGATGGCAAGCCCAGAGCCCTGTCAGCCCCTCCCTTATTGCCCCTAATTCGTCCAGGATAAACGTAGTAATTATTAATACACATGTATAGGTATGTACATTAGTTCTGATCTCTCTAGAACTTACAGAAAGGCGTTCGATTCAATAAACGTAACCTAACCTAAACCTAACCTAACCTAACCTTACCTAACCTAACCTAACCTAAACATAACCTAAGATTTTCTAACCTAACCTAACATAATATAACCTAACCTAACATAACGTAACGTAACGCAACATAACAACATAATCTAACCTAACCCAACCTAATCTCTTCAAGAATGGGGGTCCTCTTCTAAAAAAGACCCGCGACCTCTGTTTACCTTTTCTCTGTGGATTAATTATTGAGAATTACTGTTAATGCGTTTAGTAGCTCCATGATGGAAGGGAGGAATTCAGTTTAACCGTAACAGTTTCTCATTGTTTTGATTATAAAGGTTCTAAAATGTAATTTTCGTTCATTAAAGGTGTTCCAAGAAGCATGCGTGTACGTCACAGCTCTTTGACATCATTAGTACATGAATGTATGAAGCATACTTTGAATAACTTGAACTAATATATGTATCTCATGCGATGGTATATTTTGTAGTAAAATTTCCATTATAACTAAGAAGCTGATGACAAGCTAATATAGATCAGCTCCCTCCTGATAATACTAAATAAATTAAGTTCTTTGAATAAAGTTTGTGTTCTAGTTTGAAGCTAGTCACTTACTTGGACTTGCTCTCTAATTCACTATTCAATTTATTCACTATTAAATGTATATTTTATGTAAAAATCAATTCAATAGGTGAGCGTGACCTTGAGGCTTATGTTCATTCTAAATGTTACATTCAGAAGTCAAGTCTGTTAAAGCAGTCGTAATCTGTTTTAACTGCTTCTTTTTGTTATTCTTACATATGAGACGCCGACACAACGTTGTTGGTATTTTAAGGCGAATATGAATGGTTATATGAATGTAGGATGAGTGTGGATGTGTGTAGTCTGGCTACTCTCTGAGTTCAACTGTTCCTCAGAAAGGGCAATTTATTAATAGCCCAACAGCCAGGGCAACTAAGGGACCTACAGCTTTACGTGGAATCCGAACCACGTAGCACTGGTTTGATTTTCAGATAATTGACAAGCCTGATACTCAGTTATCTCCCCCACACAACATCCGCACAATGATTACCACCCAACATGGACACCCCAGACTTCTCTAGTAGTGTCCCCGCCGATAGCAACCTCAACAATCTCCCAAACACTGTCCCCATGTAGCTGGGTTACAGCACTGCGCCACCAGTCCCCCCACACTTAACTGTAAAACTGCCACCCGTCGTAAATAAATACGTTTAAAACCTTACGTAATACACTTATCTATACTACGAACATGTTTTTTTTCAAAATAAAAACTTATTAAATTTGTTTAGTAATAAGGTTTATGATTATAGGTATATTTATGGGATACATTGGTTTATTTTAATCACAACGATACTAAACATAAGCATGTTTAGAACATTTAATAATTTTTATGTTTAGGACATAAGTTATTTATAGCCAATATCCGCAAATTGCCCAATAACAACCCAACATTTCAGAAAAATATAGTAGGCCGTTTGAAATTTAAAAGCCTATATTTGTCAATTTGATTGAGATAAAATATAGATTATCCCGTCATAGATGATAAGTTTCCAAAGATGAATTTTTTCATATGTATTAATATTAAATTACTTACTATATTACCATTTAAACTTTACGTGTTGTGTGTATTTGATTAAATACAAGCTCATCTAAAACCACAATGACGGTAGTAGTGATAATATATTAAAGTGGGTTAAAATTGAAATTATGTTTCTACTTTATTACAACCAAATTAAATGCACAAATTATATTCCTCTTGGATGTAATTTGTATAAAGAAATCCAAGTGTTGGTAAAGTATACTAATGGAAATTATGAGACATTTAAATTATGTGTAGAGAAATATTGTATTGATAATTTTGGATTGTATATCAATATGTAAACATGATAGAAAACTTTGAAAAATGTACGTTTTAAATTTAAGATTGAGTGTAAATTTAAAGATTTTTTTAAAGTCTGATTTTACTGACGCTTTTGAATGTAGTATGTTAAAATCAACGCTAATATTCCGGTAAAAGAAAATCTTTGAATTAACCTATAATGTTGAAAATTGAGTGATAAGGGAAAACTGTTAATATTGTATCTGTTTGCACTTAAAGAAAAGATTTTGAAAATCATTCCTAAATAAACGATAGTAAAATACGTTTGAATAATCTGATGGGCTGACTTATCTCGGACCTTTCAGAATTTCCAGTTAATTTTTACTTTTCTTTCAATTTGTAAGAAAAGTAAAAACGAAGGAGTGCTGATTGCAATCACGCTTGTTTTTCCCCATAAAAGTTATATTGTTACCGTTTCAGGTTGTCATTGGTATTGTGTAAGGTCTATAACTTGTGTTTTAAGTTTATGTATTGTTATTAGTTATTAGGTTAAATATTTGTAGTTATTTATTTGCTTACAGGGGTTGTTTATCGTGGCTTATTATATTTGTAATTAATTATGGTTACCCTCATTCCGAATGATTAGAACGTTGGAACCATTAAATCGTTAATTTTTATTCTTGGTTATTAGGATTATGTTGGTTGACAGATACAACCGCCAACTTAAATAGTTTGTTAAATTAAATTATTATGAATAAAAAACGATGTTACCATTATAATAAATAAATAAGGCGGGGGTTAGTTGGTTGTTTTATTCAAACAGCTCTGTTCAGTTAGACCCAGGCAAACACCACCGACACCTGTATCCAACACAGCTGTCGCCTTTGGTCGAATCCCTTAATTTCCAACCCTCCTTGCTTCAGCAAGGGGTTGTGAAGGCTCATTTACATATATATAAAGGTTCAATTAATATTATAAAGCATCTTGGGTGGAGATTTTCAGTTAAATGGTTACCCCTTTAAACAATGTTTCTGAAAATTTACCAGTTTAGTTCTATCTTTTTTGTGATTATTGATATGAGTAAGAACCGTTCATACAATGCCAATTTAGTGCCAAGTGAGATGATAATTAACACGAATAAATGTTTAGTTATCACCTTCTACCGCATAAAGAATCTAGTTCTATTTAACTATAGCTTAACCAATGATATCAAAAGTGTCCTCAGTGAAGGACCTTGGAGTCTGTCTATTAGCAAATGTATCACACTCTACACATATTAGCATTGTGGGTGCAAAGGCTAATTAGATATTAAGCTTCAAATTTAGAATCTCTAAAAGAACCTTTGGGAATAAAACCATGGTACTTCTGTACAAGGGCTTAGTTCGCCCTCAGCTGGAGTATTGTACCCTAGTCTGGTCTCCTCATTATGCATCCCACATCCATGTTCTTCAAAGTGTGCAAAACAAGTTCTGCAGGCTCCAGGGATCCCGTAGAGGTGTGCCTTATCGAGAAGTCTCTGTACCGGTACTTGAGCAGGAGTTTCTACGCTGTACACTTGTCTCCAGAAGAAGGGTGTTCGATCTAGTTTTCCTGCATGAACTTATTAATGATATTATCGATTCTCCAGAACTTCTCCAACGAATATCCTTTTCAGTTTCTGGAAAAACTAGACGTAGAAATATATTTGCAATCAGCCAACACCAAAACAGCTAGAGTTATTTTGGTCCTATCGCTCGTCTTCATATGTTTGATATGGGGTTCCTGAAGATGTTGACCATTTCTCTGATAGTGTCAGTCAACTGAAAAATAAATAGCACTAGAATCAATAATTTCAGGTTGTCTGTTTACATTATACAAAATCTTTTATTCTATTTTTTAATTTTACAATATTATTCTATTGCTTTATTAGTTTAATTTTATTGTCATATTATTGTAACTAATGTATATTGGCGGATACCGTTCAAAGAATAAATATAGACGAAATAAATATAGAGCTGGAAATTCTCTACCAAAAACATTTCACAGTGCTGTTAATCTATGGACTAAATAAAATTATTTCATTAATAGATTTTTGTAATTCTACCTTTACAAATCTATCTTAAGAGTTATAAAAATAAATATCCATGATATAATATCAATTGCCCAAGTGTAAATAGTTTTGCATCTCGACAAAGCAAAGTCTAAATAATTGTAAGGCAAATAATTCAACACTTCCTAACATTATTCATATCAATACAATTCCAAAATCAATTAAAAAAAGTTTTTATTTGAATAAATAAAAATCAATATGCAGAAATTCTTAAATCGGCAATTAAATGATTAAAGTCACAATTGAGTTTCGGAGTTTGATTGATGTGGCTTCACTGCGGACTGAAATGATTAACTACCCGAATACAATACACTGATCCCTTTAATAATTTACAAATTATAATTAAATTAATGGTCAGTTGTTAAATATAAAAGCCTTAATTCTGATATTGTCAGAACCAGTTCCGTACAGATATCATTGTTACACACGCTTTTATATGTGGATTCCGACTGATTATTATTGGGCACATACGCTTTGTTCAGCTTATTTGTAAACACGACACAAAGGATCGACTAATTAAATGATTGACTATCGATGTAACTGAATAGCATGTGAAAATTAAGAATATTGTGATTTAGATAATTTAACTTTAGCCATATTTGATCAACACATAAATTTTGATGGCTAATAACTTTAAATTGAAACAATTATTTTAGGTAAACTGCTATTAATATTTACCACCTGTAATATAACTTGTTCAACCCTATGACTCTAATCAATTGAGAGGGGCTATATAATGTGACGTCATAGCATAGAGTAATTAGTATCATAAGAAGAATACGACAGTAAATTGCGAGAGGTTTGTTAAGAGTTTTCTCTTAACAAGATTTCCAAAGAATGGTTTACATCTATTTTATTCAACTTTCTATCCCAGGTTTGAATCACTATAAACATGACGTTTCTAATACAATTAAATTAGACCGAAAAACCTGAACACACATAATCAAAACACAAAATATAGAAGTATCAAAAAGGGCCCCTCAATTAAGAACACACAAAAACACTGACATGCACAACAAAAAGTGTATTACAACACAGGAAAAAATGCATAGAACACAAACAAAAATTAGACACCCCAATACTATAGTCAAACCATAAGCCATTTATTCACTGGATACATTGCCACTATCAGAAAATAATCAATGTGAAATATCAGGAAAGCAGAATGTAGAAATAATAAAAAAAAATTCCACCCACTGATAACAATCTACAGACCTCAAAATGACAAGATAACATAACTGATAGTAGATAACAGACACGAAAACAGACCGGCAAAACATATACTAAATGAAAAAGAAAATTTAACAATGGTGAATTGGACTGCTAATATAAAAAAAGATTTGGAGAGTGCTCAGACAAACAAGCAGGATTATACAGGAACATTTTCAGAAAAAAGCAGACGTGGGGGAAGTCCAGTCAGAGAATAAAGTTAAAAGAACTACAAGTTGGTTATTGGAGAAAAAGCAACAACATGGAAAGAGAAAGAAACTGTCTAGGCTCTCCGCAAAAAGATCCTTACAGGTTCACGTGGTGTATAGTATGTTTTATGTGGTCACGGGTTTATCGCGTCTAATAATAATATGTCTAACCTAAGAAGAGGGTCAATAATGCACTCTAAATCAACTAAATGTAAGCCATTTAGTCCCAAAATAATGTCAGCCACTTATTTTATTTATTTTTCCACTATACAATTATTTTTGGCCTCGATAAGTCAACACTTAATATCGAGGACCAATAATAACTAAAAAAAGAAAAAAACAATAGAAAAAGATTTACAAATATAGATAATATTAAATGTACACAATTATGTTAATACTATAACTCAATGTGGTATGAGACGGGCTACTTTCATCAACAAACCATTCGGCAAATGTTACCTGATATGTGTATATTCACGTTGCAAAGGTTTTGTACCAGAATTTCTTCTTCAACGTGTGGGAGCACTGCCTCCCCCCTCTTAAAGTCGGTTGAGCTGCACAGCTGTTAAGTGAAAGTTGTAAACAACGTGAAGAAAAGATAGCATTAAGCTATATAATAATGATTGAAAGGCATAATAATGAAAAAATAATAATGAATTCGAATGCTTCTACTATATAATTTAATTCATTTTGTAATATTCGTTTATCTAACACAACTATTAACTTACATTAACTATTAATGCTTAGAAACCATCTCCTTGTGTTTTTACCTCTAACAAACATGTGTAGTAAAATCAGTGGTGTAATTAATGTTCAATGTATACTAACAAATTTTCACTCAAACAAATCCAGTGCTTGTGGTATTACTGTAAGTGTGGTGCACTATATTTCCAATGATAATATGATTTTAACGCAGTTTCAAATTCCCACATCATAGCTTCATAACTAGGTGGAAATCTGTCAGGCACTACTCAGTGTGTTAGGGGGTTGTTTACTCTAGTATACATATGTGCATGTATATATGTAAAACAAGAAGTATAAGGACCTCTGATAATCCATCGTAGCAATAATACATATTGTTACAAGTACCATACTAATGGGGGCAGCCCGCGGTGACAACAGTTAGTACCATTACAGTTGATTCAAACAGCCCAAATGAAAATGAGAAGAAATATGTAAATAGAATTTAAAATCCAAATCTTTTATCTAGGGATCTGACACTTTAAGGTACTAAGATAATGTTTTCCTCTTTCTATGCCAAGTGATTTAGTGAGAAATACTTTTGTACATTTTATAGAATAGAGAATTGATATTTAAGCCGTGTTTACACCGGAGTTTAAAACATTTACAAAGATCGTACAAAAATGTTCGTCAACATTTGTTGCCAACAATGTTGTCAATACCGAAAAAGTGTTGGCAACATTACCCACCAGTGGTCGGTAAAGATCAAATAATGTTGTCAACGTTTGTTGACAACAATGTTGATGGACGGCCCGCAACAATGTTGGCAACACTTCTCCTTCCACTGTCCAGTCCACGTGATTGACCGACGTGACGTCATTACCCTATATCGGCTGTTGCTAGTAGTTCCAAAAGGAGCTGATTTGTTGCCAACAAATGTTGAGCATTCTAGATATTACCAACATTTGTTGTCAACATGTTCTCAACAAATGATGGCAACATTTGGTGTAAACGCGGCGTTACAATGTGGCAAGATATATTACCACTCAAGCGTACCAAATGATGTTACCTTAGTTAGTAACAATGACTACACTCCTTCTTCTACATTCATCACACTCATTCGCCCTTCATAATCACCCATATTTTGACAATCAGCGTCTTACTATTGAATGAATGAATGTGTTCGCTGTTTAGGTCAAAGAATCGAAATTCCCTTTGTACAAAGACAAAGAGCCGTATTGCTACAGTCACTTAATTATTAATATATTTTAAAAATAAAATATTTATACGTTTACTTAGTGTATAATATTGATAATTCTAGGTAAGAAATTTTACTATCAAAACAATTTATTATAATAAACATTATATTATCAATTGAAAAGTAACATTTCAAAATTGGGCTGATATATAATACGAAATGGATATTGTTATTGATATTGGTTATACATTTAGTCACCGCTATGATCTAACTATAAATAGATATCAGTCAGGAGACCAAATATTTATTCTTCATCATATTGAAGAATATAGGACGAGGGTTGATAAAACAGGATATCAATTCCGTTAGTTGAACCAGTAAGTGTTCTCTTGGATAAACTTATAAGGAAGTTAGGTTCAAGGAAGCCCAAAATACTTGGGTCCGGGAAGTCGGTCGGACATCTTGGTGAAGAAAATAACTACCGTCGTCGCCTAAGTATATATGTGCAGATGCATTTTCTTATTTCTGATAGAAACGTATTGCCTTTAATTTTAACACTTTAAAATAAGTAGCTTGAAATAGTTTTATGATTCTGGTCTTGTCCCACCAATGATACAACATTGTTTTATAAATAAATGATATTGATTACGAGATTAATTTCAAATGAAGAAAATTGTATTTAGACCTAAAAATGTTTCTACGAAGGTAAATCTAATACATAAAAAGTATATAAATAATAAATAAGTCAGGAATTTTACACAATGAAAATAAATTCATTTTTTACAAGCTAGTAGAATTTCAAACATTAGTTTAAAAACTGGTAATATTAAGCCGCGTTTACACCAAAGAGAAGCGTGTGGAACACTTGTTGCCAAAGAATTGGTGCGTGAAAGATTAGGCAATAGTGACAAGGATGTCGAACAAAGAAGATGACGGCTGCTTGTGTCATCATAGCCAGCCACTATAAAAGAGGTCCTCGAAGATATTGAGTGAGACCCTCGATGAAGGCTAGGGATAGGTAGACCTACGGTGGCAGTGACATGATAGCTGATCTCCGATAAGATGACGTCGATCCGTTGAGTGGTGAGATGAGGGCTACGGGAGTGTAAAAAACTTTCTGAGAATGACCAGTTGTGACTTTGAGTATTTGATTTCAATGTTCGGACATAAAATCAAGAAACGTGACACAAACCACAGGAAAGAAGTACCTGTCTATGAAAATCTAGCTATTACATTACATTTTTCGGCTACTGGTGATTCGTACGCTAGTCTCGGTTATCTGTTTAAAATCTCAAAATCAACCATCTCACGGTTTGTAATTGAAGTTTGTCACGTCCGGGGCGCGTGGAGGGGAAACGTTTCCCACTAGTTTCCTACAAGTTCCTTGCTCAAAGCGCGCAGTAACAAATCTTCCACTTTTTGTTGTCAACTTTCTTTGATCTTTACCGACACTCCACGAGAAACCAAAATTTGGTGGAAGACTTGCCTTCCCACAAGTGGGAGACAGAAAAAGTCTGTATTTTGTAGAAAAAGCAACAAATTGCCACAACTTGTGGAAAACTTAGTGGAAGACTTTGGTGTAAACGCAGCTTTAGCTTTAATTGAAGTAACCCTGTTGAAGATGAACTGGTAAAGCAAAATTAACTGTCATACGGAGTACTGCTAATACATTAAATTACATTATAATGTTCGGAAGTGACCTTCAATGCAATGGTTACCCTAGAGAGGTCATCTTTAGCTCTAACTTGGTCTGGTAAAATCATACATCATTCATTAGTTGTTTAAATCACAAAGGAGCCTAATATCAGAGGTTTAATTCATTATAGCCTTCTTTAATACAAAATTTACTTAGGTCGATTCGATTCTCTGAAATTGACATAGTTGTTTGTGATGTCAATAACTATCTCATAGTGATATAAATGTTCTAATGTAAATGTAATACAGATTAAATTATATATTCAGTAACAATTATAAAACAGCTACAAACAAGTTTAACGATTTCTCAAAATTAAACATTTACTACAATAAGATTTTGTATGCAAAAATGTATGTATGTTTGTTGGAAAAAAATGCAAATAATTTAATGATTTTAAACTGTTACGGTAATTTCCTTCTGCGTATCCCTCCCCACGTAATAATAAGACTGAGAACATTAGTGACGTTAATGATTATAAAATTATTCTGAGAATTCAAGTTTAGAATATTGGTACTAAGCATTTTTGAAGATTTACCAAAAAATAGGGGTTTTTATATAGATTAAGAATGTCCAAGTCATATTAAATGAATAGTAATTTAATTTCAAAAAATTATTTTAACCATATGTTATTATCAATGCAACGGTAAATCAAACTAAATTTTTTTGTCACGAGAAATATTCTCTTTCAGTTAAATAAAGCTGCAAATAGTAATATTGAACAACTTAAATGTATCCATTTAATAGAAGAACTGTCTGATAGAACGTTTTTATGGCTGAGTTGTTAAGCAATGAATAGGGTTAAAATATGTATCAAGTTTAACCCAAATCCAACTGTTTAATTTTTAAGGAATAACTCGGGAATGAAGAACATTTACTGTGACAGGATCAACGCTAACAGGCAGTTAATGATAAAGAATGGTAAGAGAAACAGAAGTCTTAATTATTTTTTAACAACTGCCAGTTTGGGTTAAATATGTAGTCAGTGAACTTATTAATTACATAAACTTATAATTTTATTACTAATCATCCATAATATTACTTCATTCATATTACGGTGAATTTATTAGTAAATTACGTATACCTTTAGTATTTAGTGACAGAGGTCTGGTGCAATATCTTATATAATAGACGTCGGCTTAATGGTTACCATCGACGTGGACACTACTAGAGAAGTCTAGGGTGTCCGTGTTGACAGGTGGTCAGTGTCCGGATGTTGTGTAGGGATGAGAACTGCATATATGGCTTGTCAGGTAGCTGAAAATCAGACCAATACTATGTGGTTCGGATTCCATGTAAAGCTGTAGGACCCTTAGTTGGCCTGGTTATTGGGCTATTAATAAATGGCTCTTTCTAAGGAACAGTTGACCTTAGTTAGTAACAATGACTACACTCGTTCATATACACTCATCATACTCATTCGCACTCATATTCGTCCATATCTCAACGATCTTAATTATGAATAATAAATATCCAATATTTTATCGTGTGCCACCAGAAAAATTCGATAAAATATTATATTTAAAAAAATAATAGGAATAGCTGTTAAGGAGTACAAGAATATTCTTCATTTATTTCAATTTATCGATAAAGTTACTTTTTTACTTTGCGACTGAGCTAGAACCAGATTAATATTTCATAAGGTATAATTATTTAAGTAAAGAAACACAAAACAATAGTTTTATATACGTTTTACATCTATCATTAAATAAAATGATAATGTGTTAAGAAATAAAGGAAACAAGACGATACTCATGCTGTAAGAAAAGGAGTGTGTTAAAAAATATTACTCTTTATCAATATTAAAATAAATAAGTGATTATCATTACCTAACCATTTTTTTTATAAATCACAATTAATTTATTGTTGTAACCAACGGTAATGACTTTTTTACAAAGATACATGCAGTGATACAAAAAACTACACCATTGATTTTATCTCACTAATTAATCAAATTAGCATAACAAATAATTATATTTTATGAAATATCTCTTTGTAAGTAATAATATAATCAAGGCTTATACTAAAATTAAATTACACCATACCATTAAACAAATGGAAAAAGTACAAAATATAAAGTTACTAATAATAATAAAAATAGAGTGCATTAATAGTGGAAATCAAGTCACGTAGAAAACAAAAATAACCTATACTATTCAAATAATACTATAACAATACTAAACTACTTAAACTACAAAAAATAGAAAGTGTCTAAGTTAATAAATAGTTACAATCCAAATAACAAATATGACAATAAATTAATTAAATTGTTGAACGTAAATCAAACAATCCAATTACATAACCTCTAAACTACCAGGCAATGGATTCTGTCCAAATAGCTTGCCCAGTGTAGAGTGTCACGTTGCCACTCTACTTCACTAAGTTACCGCCTACCTTTAGCTCAGCGCTACAGTTTTATCGCTGTTTATGCCAACCCCTGCCAGCAGGTTCCCGAGGGAGTTATAGGTGTCGACATTTATCCCTGGGCACTGTTTTGGTTGGGTCGGATTTATACAATTTAAAACTGTAAATCAGTTTTATCTTTAGTATTATATTTTCTTAGGGAAATTTACTGTATAAAATGTATTCAGTTGTAAGGGTTGTACCGATAGGTAAAATACAAAAATAGGACTGTATAAAAAAGTTTACATTGCTATTAAAGTACGATAATGTATTGCAAACAAAAAGGAAAAAAAACATTGGAAACACATTATAAAATACATAATTGCATGTTTGTTATTGGCTTACTGTAAAAATTAAAAATAATATTGTTACAATTCAGAATTTTGACGAAACTGCAGGTTATAGGAAGGAACAATGTGAAATACTGTTTCCTGGTGATTCAAACCGTATGTTCCAACTCACGAGCGTCGTATTGAAAATATAACTCTTGATTATGATTTATAAGGTTGACATTGTACAACTAAAAAAACTACTGGTTGGTTTAGTTGGCACCCCTGGCTGGTTTAGTTGGTTACGTCACCTGTTTGATATTCACGATCGTATTAAACAAGATACAATAACCAGGTTATAGCTATATCAATGCAGTAGCGCCACTACAATGACTTGATGAAGCTCGCACTAAGTCAATTGTAACTATGTTTCAAATTACAATTGAACTTTTATTCCAGCAAACTTTGAATTTCAACTACTATTTTGCTTTTTGCAGGAAAAGCAAAACATTTCTGTTTATTATACTAATTATATAAAATTATATTTTTAATTTTATATTTTACTATATCTTTCTTTAAATATAAGTAAATTGAATTTAAATTGAGTCTATGTTACATTAAATTGCATAATGAGAACAGACAATGGCTTACATAGTGTGGCCAACTCTCTTCCCTTGATATTTTGTACTTATTGTCCACTGGTACTATTAATACCCATAAGAAAGCCAGTAATTGATAAGTAAATAAGTTCTGTTTCTAGTTATAGTTATATTTGTTATAAATATACATGTTTTTATAATGTATTGTGTAGGAATGAAAGAGTTTAAGGATCATTAAGGCATATTGAATATTTTTATAATTAGTAAATTGATAAAACATTAAAGAATAAAATTGTTCATGTTATTACTTTCCTTTAGAAAAAGAAGTAAACATTAACAATTGATATACATTATAAATACAAAATATAATGAAACCTCTGACAGTAAAATACACTACTGTAGTTTAGTTCCTCAATTCGTTTCTTCAGCAGAGACATAAAAGATGGGTGTCCCGATAACCAGAAGTGAAGTTTAGATTGAGTCGTTTTTTATGGGATTGTTTTGCTTCCGTTTTCGTGAGCGGAATTTGAATGTTGCTGTTTGCTATCTGAGACGACTTCATTTAATTTTTATTATGTCTGATATCAAAAAAGATTACGTAAATTAGGGGTTACTGGCTTGTAGCATTATTTAAAAAAATTGAATAATTAAGTATGTAGATGTGGTTATGAATACAAGTTTCAAAATCGTAACAATCTCTATAGATTATTCCTTCACAAATGACTATAAAAACATGGCAAATTGATCTCAATTTTAAATTATGCAATGTCAAGTTCAGGAGAAAATTAACAGTAAACATAAAACTAACTCTATATGAAACGTCATGCTTTACACAAATAAATATGTTTTATTTAATATTCTCTCATTTATTAAACTTAATAAAAACGTATAGTGGAGTTATTTTTCAAATCCTTCTTGCATCAACTTTTACAATGCACTGAGCAGCAGATTCTTTAATAACTATTTAAATAAAACATCAATCAATTCCAACATTTAGACAAAAGTGCGATTCTGTCATTGACTGACTGTTGTATGATTTTCCACGAAATTTATTCGAAAAGATCGATGTAAAGTCCAGAATATATTTTAAGACATACAATAATAACAAATTTAACTTATTTCAGGTACTATGAACAATTAAAACTTTAAACACATCCAACACAATGTTACATAAGATGAAAAATAAATATTAAGATTTTTTTTAGTTATGTTACATGAATGTACAAAGATCTTAAAGTATATTATCTTACATTAGTAGTCCCCCACTAATGGTGCGTTATGTAATCAGTGTCCGGATGTTGTGTAGGGCAGAGAACTGAAGGTCAGGTTTGTTAATTATCTAAAAAAAAAAAAAAAAAAAAAAAACACACACAGACCAATACTACGTGGTTCGGATTCCAAGAAAATCTATAATATCTTAGTTTCTGGCTATTTATAAATTACTCTTTCTGAGCATAAGTCAAACTCTGTAACCAGAGGTCATCCACACTCATATACTCATTCATATTTGCCTTAAAATATGCTCAAAGTAATTATTTAAAATAGAAACATTTTTATCAACGTGTTCCGTCCTGTAAGTATAAAACGTGCGCCAACCATTATTAAGTTTCTATGGTGGAATATCACGTATTAAACAGGACGTGCTCTAACGAATCACGTACTTTTGTACAGATATATTTTATCACTTTAACACGTTTGGAACGTTTAATTAGTGATGATTTATCAAAGTGTGTGTCTAAACTTGTCACGACATTAATAAATAAATATTCATATAGTTTTGACGCTGAAAATCTATAATGATTCGTATAGGAGTAATCATGTAAAAGTACAAGGAAAACGTTTTCTTTTCTTTTTATATTGTACATCTTGTATGAGTACAGGTTGATTTTAAATTACCTAAATTACACCAATAAGTACACATTGTACGTTTGTTGTATACAGTATAATCTTATTTATAAATAACACACGTTATAAGAACAGGCATTCATAAATTATTACTTTTCTTATTATTTATGTTTATTTAATTAAATCTGGTCTGGACGAAAATAAAATTTTAATTTTGAAATAGGTTGTAACAAAATACTTTCGCTAAACATCAATGTCTTTACAATAAATAGTATAAATGTTTTTAAGACTTGTTTGTAAATGAGTCTAATTTTGTATTTATTTATTTATTTCACGATTTGAAAATGAAGTAAAAATTATGCATGACAAAAGAACAATAATATAATACCTAAGGCTAATAGATACTCGTATTTCAATAATTGTGACGTCACGTTAATTACAATGAAAACAAAGGTTACACGAGTTAATAAATAAACAGAATGTAAATTATAACGAATCAATTTACATTTAATTCCACGACAAAGACATGAAACCAATTGAGTGTTTTATCCGTTTAGAAAAAGTTAACATTTTAAGCCCTCGGTGTTGTGAGAAATAAAAAAAATGTACATAATTTAAAAACCTTTTGTTGCCTTTATTGTTGCCATTAAACATTAAAATGGTTATTTCTTGTGTAGTATTAAGTTTATAATATTTTATAATTATAATATCAATAACATTTCAGATAACATTTCAGCATTTTACCGTTGTCTTATATCAGACTTTGGACAAGTGTGAAAGCTGTCTGTAATAATAGTGTAACAATAGTGTAATAATAGTTTAATACTAATATAACAATAGCTGCATAAGTTGCGAACAGTTTATTACGTAACATTTATGTTTTACACCCAGATGATTAATTATGTCAAGGGGTTGTAAGTTATGGTCTACTTTACATCATCTTAGCAAAAGATTAAATCGTATAGCTATTGTATGTATTGAATGTTTAAAGTAAGCCTAACTGTGAACTAAAAATATAAATACCTGTAACAATTAAAACGGAAACCACGCGCTTGATTCATATTTTTCATGTAAAACCACGAATATGTAACACAACGATTGTAATGGAAATAGTGCTTTACGGTTTTCAAACTTTTTCTTAGATAGCTTGAACTACTTAGCCAACTACTTAGATTGTCTTTTTATAGCATATTCTCTTATTTTAAATTAATAATATACATTTAATGTTTAAACATTAATTTTAAGTTGTAGTTTCTATAGAAACGGGGTAAAATTGAAAACATTCTGAAGTATAATTAATTGTAAAAATGTTATACAATTAATTATATATTAATTATAATTAATTACAATTAATTATATTAATTATAGAGTCTGCAGAGGCCATGTTGGTTTTAATCACGTTAGAACAATGTTATTTTCGATCCGGACATACGTTCAAGCGTTTCCAAATTGAACGGTTATTTGTAGACGGATTTTTTAAAAATTGCATTTGATCAAGAATAAAATTGTCCGTTGGAATTGCTTTGTGAATTCCTAATTAGTGTTATACAAAAAAGTATAGAAATATTTAGTTTGAAGTTTTTATTTTCTATTTTCACCTATTATTCAACACTGGGCGTATGTATTCAAAATATCAAAAACAAACCCAATACGTAATATGATAACGTTTAAAATGAAACCTCATATACAACGTTTGGTCAATAAATAAGGAGAAAATATGGATTCGCAAATAACATTGTTCTTATGGGATTAAAACCAACATGGCCGACAGCCTCAGTAGTAGGGATATGGGCATTGACAAACGTCTCATGAAGAGTTTTCGTCAAATGAAGAGTCGGTGGTGGGGGAAGGTCACGTGACCGGATCCAAGATGGCTGCCCCCATTCCTGCCAACCTGTTGGGAATTTTCCCTCCCAAAATTTCCCAAAATTCCCTCAAATTCCCTTTTTGTACTATAAAATACACTATTAGCCTTGTTATACTATATAAAATGCATTATTTTTCTCTTATACTCTATGGGAACCTTGACCTTGACCCAAGTTTCCACACCACCCAAGAGGTATAGGGTCATTGCACTCTGTGCAAAGGCGCGTTTTTTATTATAGTGGGTGTCCCCAGTAGGCATAATCCCACTTCCTTTAATGTAACTCGCCCCAGTCCTGCCAACCTGTTGGGAATTTCCCCTCCCAACATTCCCCTTAAATTCCCAAATTTCCCTCAAATTCCATTCTTATACTATATAAAATACACTATTAGCCTTGTTATACTATAAAAAAATACATTATTTTCTCTTATACTCTATGAAACCTTGACGACATGCACAAAACATATTACGTAAAGCATGCAAAGATACTCACCCTTTATGGTCGGTAGAATGTTAGTACAAAGCCTCTGAAGGAACGTCAACCTCCTCTACCAGCTCAGAGGTCACTCTTTTGATTTTTAAGGGTAAACAAAGAGGCTCCCACAGGTCTAGACCATATAACCCTGTGGTACGGAGAAACAAACCCTTGTAATAAGCCCCAACCATCGCTCATTACGTTGGTAGCCATCCTGCCACCTTTCCATAGAGATTTACTCTAGGTGTTTATAGTAAATCTCGTAGACCATGTAACTTGCGAACAAAATACACGGTATGAAGATCAATGGGATGCAGCGTCTTTTCCTTTTTTCTTCTTGCATTAAAAATGCTTTGCAGTCATGTACTCGATCTTCTGGTGTTTTGAAACACTTAAACATCTTGCAGCAATGCTTCATCTTTCTGAAACAATAACACAGCAGACGTGGATCCAACTTCTTTGATCAGCACCAAGTTGTCCGGTATTGATTCCCCCTCATGCAAAGTGTCGACGTATCTTCTAGGTAGAAACACCTTGATGTCCTCCTCCAAATGCGGATCAAACAGTATCGCAACGAGAGTCTCACCGTATTTCGTATTTATGCGTGTAATACTTTTGACTGGATACTGGATGTTGGATGACAAATCTCCAACCTTGACAGTAGTATAAATCATCGGAGTAGCAGCATTGAAACGTTCCACAAAAGATGCCATGATAGACTGATAAGAAAAGTGAAAATACGAGTCCTTTTATACTCTCAGTTGACCTTGAGAGTCACGGTTTGTTAGGAGTATTGTGCCCTCTTCCCCGAAGGCCTATGCATGAGTCGTAACACTTGTCCTTGCATTCCTATGCACAGAGTGCAATGACAAGACCATGACTATCAAGTCAATGCCTGTCATTGCACTCTGTGCATTGACAAGTCTTGACCCAAGTTTCCACACCACCCAAGGGGTATAGGGTCATTGCACTCTGTGCAAAGGCGCGTTTTTTATTATAGTGGGTGTCCCCAGTAGGCATAATCCCACTTACTTTAATGTAACTTGCCCCAACCATCGCAAGCTACGGTGATAGCCACTCCATAACAAAATTGCTACCTCCCAGTATTATTTTTGTGTTTTTTTTTTTTATTTTATTTATTTATTTATTTTTTTTTTTGGATCCCCTATAAGTCTAGCCGCCACTTTACTTGGAGAAGCCTTTCAATGTGACGCACAAACTTACAAAGGGCTTTTATTTTTTATTTATTTTTTTTTATTTTCTTGTTACTAAAAAATATCCCTTACTCACACCCTGGACTTACAGAGTTTAAGCCAGCCATAGAGTGTTACACACATCTAAACTGTACGAGGGCCCATTGCATATTAGATGCATCTGCGACTCAAGGTCTTACGGGGATTAGCCCAGCCCTAAGCTGCAGGACTGCCTCAGGACTTATGCGTTTTACGGCTGCCTTAGAGAACAGTCGGGCTTTTTTATTGAATTTGGGCCGCCCTCACCTCGACAGTTCATGTCCTGGACTTATGGAGTTTAGGCCAGCCATAGAACACACATTCACACAGAGCTAGGGATACGATAGTAACAATTTTTATCCAACTTTTTGTAGTAAAACTGAGCACTTACTAAGGCGCACTTGCCATCACTAGCATGTTGCGGTAAACAACAAGGTAAAAACGTATACATGTCGGGAACTGTCCAAGACTCGTCGAGTTCCTGAACATTTCCGTGAAATTTGGAAAGAAATAACTTTTTCTCCAACCCTTTGGTATAGACTATATCAAAAGGTTTTAGTAAGCTACGAACTAGTTTGAAGTTAAAAGGTACACATCCCTCCTCCCAAAGTATTTTGTGAAACTTACGCTCACACCAATTGTTAGCTTTCCGAGCAGCACTATTCAACTTACTTTCAGGATAAGGAGACTTGAAAACTATATTTACATTTACAAAAGGACCCACAACGACAAATTCTTTAACGATAAATCTATTGCGATTATCTTTGAACCCATGAAACTCTACCACAGCCGGTGTTGACATATTTATGATCAACCTACTGTGGGCTTTGTCTTCTTATACCAAACAATTTCGTCATGCAAACGGTCAGCATCCCAACCGTTTACTTGCTGTGGTGGGGGAACATAGACCGAATCACTACGCATAACCCGATCAATGTGTTCAATCAGGTAAGGCTCGACACAGGTCAACTGTTCAATGTACCGTGAAATGCAAGGCAATAAGCTAACAAAATTCAACCATTCCTCTTTAGTGAAAAGTATAGCGGTTTCATTATCTCTGTCGAAAAGCTCTAAATAAGGTTTGTTGAAAATGTTACGGATAGTGTATTTAATGTCCACTTCAGTGAATCTCTTTTGTTTATCCTTATTACACAAAGCATAGGTAATTGAAGGTTCCATTTCTTTCAACTTTGAGAACTGTGCGTTGTTTAGTAAAACGTATTTACGCATGCCTTGCTTGTGTAACAAAATGCCCACTTGAAAGAGAAATTCATTAAAAAGACCGACAGTGACAAATTTAGTAAAATCCGAGTTGAGATTGAACATTACCTTGAGAAAAGCTGTCAGATCCTGTTTGTCCGGTACCTTTACCAGAGTAGGTACACCTTTCTTGTCAACCAGTGGAAACTCTACTATAGAGACATCAGTGTCTGGAACAGCAGATGATGATGATGCCATGGTGGTGGTGGAGCAGCGACTGAGACCGAGTGGGTGCTGAGCTTCCTTTTTTATAAGGCGTACGACACTAGAGAACTCTGTTGACAGTTCCAGTAAGTGGACTGTACTCGACTAGGGCGTCGTGAATAATCAGACAGTAGGCTGTTGTACCTTTTGGAAAAGCGGTGGAAGATTCAAATTCAAGGCGGACGTCTACAGGTCCTGATTTAAGGTTCTCAGACTGTTTGGAACAGTCGATTACAAAAACGGGACAAGAATCAAAAGCTGTACGATTCATAATGGGACTGGGTGAACTCGACCCGTAGTAAGAAGATTGAAACCTTGCGTACATTTCATACAACAGAGCGTCATCACCACGTATGTTATCATACGGGTAGTACTGAGAGTTTAGAAAGAGCTTTACATCCGACAGTGAGCACTTGTCAAAGATACTAGCGTCCTTGGTTAAATCATTTTTCCTACTAGTTTGAAAGGCTAATATTACGTAACGTGGCTTTTCCAGTTGTGAAGAAGTCTTGATGGTCCAAGATTGTCTCGTACTTGTGGGAAGTTCAGGAAACTCGTGCAGCTCCCAAGACCTGAAAGGCATTTCCAATACACGATCCTGTTCCAGCACCCGTAGTAATGACAACTTCATATCATCAGACACTTTTACGTAGGGAACCCGCCAGTAAATCTTATCAATCGTCAACTTAAAATCAGTGGCCGCAACCTCCTTGTACAAGGCGTTCTTAACATTCAAAGACAAGAGCAAAATCAATTCCGGTCTTTGGTTGACAATGATTTTTTTGTAGTCCTCAAAGAACCCCATTAACAATTTCAAAGGAATACAAAAAGAAAACTCCTTTACCGTATTTAATGATCCTTTTCCAACCCAACTAGCGTTCATCAATCGCTTCTCATCGTCTGGAGTTAGGGTTATTAAATTCTTAATTGTGGATGTTATACCAACATTTTTAGATCGATCGACAATTACACCACCAATTTCGTATCTAATCTCGTTTATCAGAAACGCCATGGCATTGTTGACTAGATGTAACATATCATACTGTGTCTGACCATCAGATTTTGTCACTTTACCAGTCACGTGTAAGTAACTCTCACAAGGGTATGTAAACCCATCCTGCTGTTGAATAGAAATACGCACCTCATCGTCCGGATTAAAAGTTGTCGATGTAAAAGGTGCATGAGTACGGTACTCGTACTCTGTCACACTTTCATCAAATTGCGCTTTACTACTTACGGACAACATATTGAAGTCTAAGAGACTGTAAAAACTCCTTGTTCTTTGATGTTAACCGTTTCAAACGTAACAGGCGACTGATTGATTTCGTCCTGTGTCCATCTAATTTATTGAAAATCAGACCCATCTTTACGTTTCAAGTGAAGTCTAATGTTGACCACTTCGTCTCTCAGATTTATCAAACGATTGTCTTGATCGGAGAGTCTAACTGTTATGTTTTCCAACTTCTTGACGCTTACTGGCAAGTAAATGACGTTACGGGGCGTTTCAACAATTTTAAACCCAGGAGATACGGCAGGGTAAAACTCGTGAATAACGTGTCCTTCTGTACCGTTTTGATAAGAACCTCTAACCACGTTACATTCGACTCGTATGACATTCACTTTAATAATGGCAACTGGTGTGTCCGACACGTGCCATTTATATGGTTCAAGAATCGATTTGGAATAGCCCAACAGTGAACCTATGCTGTCTTCCTGAGAGAAATCAATCACCTTTTCACCGTAAATTTCCACTTTAAACGTATTGTTGTTGCCTCTAATCTTTAAATTCGGATCGTTGATTTTGTGTTCGATAAATTGTGTAATGTCGTCAATTTCATAAGAACCAGTCGGTATGTCGATAATTGTATCACCGTAATGGAACAAATTATTGACTCCCTTCTCAACGTTTGGTATAGAGTTGTATGTTGTAAAGTCTACCAATCCAATTTCCCAATCACCCTCAGAGAGGTCTATTGCAGGAAAAATATTACAGCCAAACACTGAACTATTCCCACTCACACAAAACATAATGCTGCTCACTCTCTAAAAGTCAGACGCATACTAAAGTCGATTCATCAAAAACTCTAAACATAAATGACCGCAGATGTTGGAGCTGAAAGTCTGATGCGAAGTGTAGTTGTACAAAACTTTACATTCCTGAAAATACTCTAAAAGGTCTGGTGGTGGTTGTAGGTTTCCAAAACTATCAAAGTATTTCACCACGTTATCAACTTTTTTATAACACACCCAGTGAGTACCCCTCCCACTGTTTGAATCTAAATTAACAATGGCATTTTCCTTCTTCCAAATATTCTGTGGTAAGGCGTCCCTCATAAAAACACCTCGAAAATGTGGTATTCTAAATTTACGTGCATATCTGTCCAGGTCAAAGTTTGTAAGAGCCCGATCCGGTAAGTGTTTTAACGCAAACTTTTTTTTTTTTTCTTATGTACGACTTTAGGTGATCCATTTCCCTGCTTGTACGGCTTTAAGTAGTATCCCTCTCCCTTTTTGTAAGGTCTTAAATAGTAACCTTTACCTCGCCGCTTTGCGATCTTTTTCTTTTTGCATACGCGTCGTCTCTTCATCGTACCTCCCAGCTTTTTCTTTGCATTCATAGCTGTTGTCACGGACCAAGCTGCAGCTCGTTCTGCTAAAGATGCGTCTGATGATTTAACCCTATTCCAAGCCTTATCGGCCAGCTGTTGATCCGCCTGTTTACGGTGTTGATTGTCACTATATTTGGAATATGCAATGTCGTGTTCCTTACAGGCTTCGTCCAACTTGTTAATTCCCTGATCACCACGAGCTAACCTCTCCTTTAATTTGGTACCTGGACCACAGTACCTGTAACCCCCTGGTAGATGAAGTTCCACTGGTAGTAGATCGATTCCTTTGTTAAGAGCTGTACTGGCAAAACTACCGACTGTCTCTAGTAGTCCACACCCTTTGACTGTTGAATGACGACTGACGTTTTTCTTGTTGACTCTTGGCATTATAATAATCAAATGACGGTGTCTATTCAAATTCAAGGGTTTTTATTCGTGTGATCTAACTCTAGTAGCTTCGTTTAAGAAATACGGTCGTACAATATGTTTGTCGATCCACTCCTCTTTAGACAAACTGTGGATCTGATCTTGAGGTGGCAATATGCGATAGTATAGATCGTAAAGTAATGCACTCATTGCTCGTACAAGATAATTCATAGTTACAGCGTCTTGCATAGTGACTGGATCACCCACAGACGAAAGCTTTTTATCTCCGAAATCCCACTCATTAGCGGTCTGTTTAGGAATCCACTTTTCACGTACCACGTTAAGAGATCCTGAAAGGTAGTTTTGAGTCACTGCATCTTGAGGTTCAACAGGATCTTTGATTGACGTTAATCGCATATTGTTAAACTTCCACCCGCTTTTACTCTTATTTGGGCTATTTGCCGTCAGGTATTTTTTTGTAACTACGTCTCCATCATTTAATGGGTCGGCCACCTCAACCAACCGTTTATTTCCAAAGTGCCAAAAGGTGCCGTATCTAGGTGGAACAAGAGAGTCTACATACAATTTATTTGCAGCATCTTTTGCTGCAGTAGGATTTTCAACGTTCGCTATATACCTATTTCTAGCATTAATGTATTTCTCCTCGAATAATACACAATGCTCACCTATAAGTTTTAGACTGACGGCATCATTTTCATTTATTGCATCGCCTACATTTGCTAAAACTTTATTTTGCATATCATAGTTTCCTTCAGTATTCAATTTAAATCCTTCACCTCGTGCTCCTTTGGGCACAGCAGCAGCAGCACCTTTTTGAACTAACTGACGTCCGAACTTGTCGATAGACATTACGATAATGATTACAAAATAAAGTTATCAAAGTCTTTTATAATATCCGCCTCCTTGAGCTCCTCCAGAATGGCGATAATCTCATTATTGTGACCACTGTTACCTGCTTCTTTCGAAGCTAACAACAGACGCAAACGATCAACCAATTCATTAGGGTCATCCCAGTACCGGTAATCAATTTTGGATTTCTCAACTTCCATTAGCAAACCTTCTCCCAACTTTTTTCTCTTTTCACCAATAAATGGTGATAGTGGTTGACTTGGTCTTTTTCTAGACGCTGGAGAAGCACGTAGTAAGGTTAGTTTCTTTTTATTTTTTGGTGGAAACATATTTGATATAATATTCGTGTACTTGTAGCCTCTGTTGGATTTTATCCCTTTTCCATCTTCACGCTTGTGAACACCAGTTGCCTCTAGCATTTGCTTGTACACTTTTAAATCATTGTCGTTGAACGATCCACTCTGTGGATGTTTCTTGAAAATCAACTCAAACAGTCCAGGTGTTCCCTTGTATTCAACTCCATTTATAATTATATCGTTATCGGAAAAGCTAACCGGATACGATCCCATTTTCCACTCGTTGCCATCATAGTGAATGCCGTACGTGAAATCAGCTTCTTCCCTATCGTCTGTCTGAATAAACTGAAGGTAGGTACCTAACAAGTCTCCAATGTTGTTTGCACGAATAAATGCGTCAAACTCTGACGCTAAAGACGGTCTTCCAAATGACTGCTCAGGCTCAAAAACCTCCTCCTCCTCCACTTCCCCTTCATTCTCCTCTTTTGGCTCTTGCTTGATCTCTTTGGCAGCAACAACCGTCTCCGTCAACTGTTTTAGTGGATCAATCAACGGTTTGTACTGTACTTCTAACGAACGTTGTGTTTGAATAGAACTGCTTTTAATATCACGCAACTTTTGCCTTATACTATCCTGCAGCATCTTTATTTCTCGTATACGATGTGTATCCTTGAACGTCATCTTGTCGAATAACTAATTTTGAACACCACATCCTTATTTATTGAGTTTCCACAGCCCCTCCCCGCTGCGTTAAGTGAATGCGTCTTTGACGCTAAAGCCGACCTTCTTCTATTTGCTACCTCCTACACGTATGTGCTCCCATCCCTCTTCTTACGGAATCCCTTAGGTTATTTTCTGTTTTCCTGTTTTTCTGTTTTCCTGTTTTTCTGTTTTTCTGTTTTCCTGTTTTTCTGTTTTCCTGTTTTTCTGTTTTCCTGTTTTCCTGTTTTCCTGTTTTCCTGTTTTTCTGTTTTCCTGTTTTCCTGTTTTTCTGTTTTCCTGTTTTTCTGTTTTTCTGTTTTCCTGTTTTCCTGTTTTCCTGTTTTTCTGTTTTTCTGTTTTTCTGTTTTCATGTTTTCCTGTTTTCATGTTTTTCTGTTTTCCTGTTTTTCTGTTTTCATGTTTTCCTGTTTTTTCTGTTTTCCAAGTCTTTCTGCTTCGCAATATGCAGCAAAAGGAGTGGGCCCAAAATAGTTTCTTCCAACGTATCTATTCGCCTTTTAAAACGTAGCCTGTCTAACGTCATTGTGTTATGCGCCTCGCGCCATTGCCATAATGATTTGCGATCCTCATTCATCGGTAGATTGTACTCTCTTGTCACAAGAGGTTGGCTAAAACTAACCTTCAGCATGGCGTTGTAAAACTTTGACAAACTCGTCGAGTCCGACGCGGTATCTACCATCGTCAATGTTACGTTCTTTGTCTACTACAACAAATTTGTTCTTACCACTGTTCCATGCGGTGGCACACAACTCTTTGAATCTCCCATAAGACATGTCCGTATTTACATGATCATCGTATATGTGTCTTAAATTTCTGTCATCTTGCTTAAACACAATAATAAAGTTTGCATTGTCCCTTATCAGCTGTTTGGGTATCCTACTGTATGTTTGACACAGGTAAAAAGTATCAACATTCTGGTGTCGTCCCATTGTAAAGTAGTTTCTGATGTTGTCTTGCTTTTCACATGCGACATCATCAAACACCATCACAGAGTGTTCTTTCACCTCGTTTGGATGAATCACCTCACCGTTGTCTGTGAAAGGGAAAATATCCAATACCGGGTATAGTCAGTAGTACCTTCTCTAGCAACTTATATTTTGGCTGATGGAGTGATTTTGAAAAAAACGTAGACATTTTCAAACTTTAGTCCACTTGGATAAACAACAAGTTTAACATTACATTAGTCTTGCCGGAATTTGAAGGTCCGCACATGATACATCGAACATGGTTTGGCAGCAGATCACTGTGTTTGCTCCTTTCCTTCATATCTCCTCCACAGTATACGTCAAAGTTTAACGATAGACAATTTGGGTGTCTTCATCTTAATGTCTAAGCTCAAACTGAGTAATTCACACAAGTTCACTTTTATTTATCCACGATTGTGAGTACCATCAAAGCCAAGCCACTTAACCAGCACTTTGTTACCCTTTCTCCTCAACACCTTTTCCACCAGGTATACGTCTCCGTGTCTGGTCTTGAGCAGTTCTTTTCCGTAAAAGCTTCCTTGAAGTATGTTGTTGCGGTAATCCTTTAGGTGATACGTAGTCGGTACAGTTGGACGCACCGCTTCCACAGTAAAAATCTCGTTTGTCCAGTTGGGTAGGTATCCCTTATCGAAAACCTTTTTATACTTGCTTATCCTTACTTTGTCACCCACTTTGAACTCGATCTTTTCCTTCTTCTTATATTTTTGTCTATTCTTGTTTATGTTTCGTCTGACCAAATCTTCGTTCTTTTTGTTCACCTCAAAAGGTGCCATACCAATTGTTCTATGTTTTCTTGTGTTGTACTCTTCCAACAGGTCGGGTAGGATTTTAATCCATTGGTAGTTGCCCAGTTCTGTGAATTTTCTCCACATTAGAGACTTGAGACTACGATTGAATCTCTCCACTATGGCTCCCTTCTTCTCGCTGTACACAGAGTAATGATTAATGTTGTGTTTCTTCATTAGCTTGGCGAATCCAGCGTTGTAAAACTCTTTTCCCATGTCGGTTTGCAGATGCGTCATCCGATTCTCCTCCAAAACAGGTTGTATAGCCTTGACGATTTCCTGTCCAGACTTGTCCTTGACTGGTATTGCGTAAGCGTATTTGGTAAAGCAGTTGATTACTGTGAGAATGTACTTGTAGCCCTTGTTAAACTTTGAGTATGGTATCATCTCCACCAAGTCAGCCTGATACAGATCGTCTATTCCTTTGACTTCCACAGGTCTGGTGGGAAATGTTCTTCTGGCTGGAGCGTGTAGCTCTTTGGCGATGGTTTCTCTCACATTCATAACTGGATTGAATTGTGTCCCAATTCATAACTGATTAAGATTATTGTAAACCAAAATATTTATTGGTTTTTAAGGGATTCCACAGCCCCTCCCCGCTGCGGAAAGTGGTAGCCGACCTTCTTCTATTTGCTACCTCCTGCACTCTTGTACTCCCATCCGTCTTCTTACTCCACCATTATCTCAACTAATTAAATCTTTATTTTTTAATTTACCTCACTCCTTGTTAATTTTAGAATTTTTATTCCTCCATATCCCCCTCCCCCTCACTCGATTCAGAATCTGATGTTTCTTCCACAATAGGCGAATCTATATCAAAGTTATTAATTCTTTCCAGCGCTTTATTAGCATACAGGTTGCTATATAGTTTCAATGTGTTGATGTTCGTCAAATCCAGAGAGTGTTTAAAACAAACGCACGACTGAGAAAACCTTTATACTATATTCATCCTCATTTACGCTCTGTTTGACATTCGGTAAAAAACCATAAGCTAGAATATCCACTCTATCGTATTCGGATACATCAATCGTTCTGGAGTACCTGTACACTGAAACAGTATTGACATTTTCCCCGTTCTTGTAGAACCTTAGGAGAGTCTCATCATCACTACTGAACCACTCAGTAGGATCGGGATTATTTAACACGATAAACACTTCACTCATCTTGTGATGTTTACTCCTTTGTGTCTCAACTGGAAATGAGTACACGTTGCTGAGATCGTGTATGTATAATCGAGTATTACATCATCCTCTAGCAACGCAGGTGAACCTGGGTTAACCTTACGTGGGTTAATAAAACCCGGGTTAACACAACGTGGGTTAATAAAACCTGGGTTAACACAACGTGGGTTAATAACACCCGGGTATACAGGTCTGGTGGGAAATGTTCTTCTGGCTGGAGCGTGTAGCTCTTTGGTGATGGTTTCTCTCACATTCATATCTGGATTGAATTGTGTCCAATTCATAACTGATTAAGATTATTGTAAACCAAAATATTTATTGGTTTTTAAGGGATTCCACAGCCCCTCCCCGCTGCGGAAAGTGGTAGCCGACCTTCTTCTATTTGCTACCTCCTGCACTCCTGTGCTCCCTTACTTGAGTTGTTTCTATTTTTCATAAAAGGTAAAGGAAACGTAAGTATGAAATTTTTCCCGCAGTCTCTTTTCTTGTGCTATGTGCTTTTCCATTTCCACATTTGTAAGTTTTCTCTTACGACATTCCCTGTTGTAATGGATTCCACGTACAAAAATCTTTAGGTCCATCCAATCCACAGTGTCGAGGTATGTCTGGAGATATTTCTGTTCAGAATATATCGACTCCCAATGCTGGTCAATTATCGGGTTTTCTTCACGCATAAACTTCATGTCCTCTTCGTACCATTGAATTTCGAATTCATCACGTGGTTGAGCATGCCATCTTTTACTAATATCATGTTCTAGCCACATAAAGTCCTTGTAGATTTCCCACGGATCCTGCTTGACGACTGGGTTGCAGTCACCGTCCAGGATGGGTGCTTGTTCGGTAATAGCGTCGGATTCTCCGTACATGTTGATAGAGTATCCAAGTACACACTGACGAGCGTTGTTAGTGAGGGGTATTTATACCTGGGTTGAACGTTGCTGGCTTTTGAAGGTCGATTGGGCGTTGCCGGTTCTTGAAGGTCTATTGGGCGTTGCACGTCATTGCTTTTATGGGATTCCGCAGCCCCTCCCCGCTGCGGAAAGTGGTAGCCGACCTTCTTCTATTTGCTACCCTCCTGCACTCTTGTGCTCCCACCCGTCTCCTTACTCCACCATCAGCGCGTCTAAGACGGCTCGGTCTAGCATCACTTCTTTATCGATTAAATAATGCCCCCAGGGTAGGGTCTTGACGCCCCCTTCCAGGATAAATCTCTTATCATCGTGAGCAGATAGGGCAATCTTGTTGAGCTCCACGGTATATACATTGTGCTTGTAACTCCGGATCATGTTCATAGTGCGGTAGTCTTTAGAGCTGTGATCTTGCTTCACCCCAAGTGTTATGTCCAGTGTGCTGTATTTTTCGGCGAATTCTTTCATACAATCCTTATAATCTTGGAAGGTAATATCTTTTTTTATTACGCACATCTTCACACCCTTGCTCTTTTTTATTTCCCCGTCATCTTTGTCGTCCTTTTTTTCTGAGCGACTCGCATACATCTTTGAGCGAAGCCCAACATGCTCATACATAACTCGACCATTTAGTTCATCCTTGAACTTACCAATCACCTTTTTGTTCACGCTCGGGATGTTGTATCGATTCGGCTGGGGGTAGTCGCTTGTGTCGAAGAAGTCTATCATCTGCTTCATATCCTTGTAAAAGTGTTCAGTCTCTATGAGATATGTCAGAGAGTCGGTGTCGGTGTACTGAAGTTCAGCCTTGTTTCCATATTTTCTCTTGATGACGTTGTAGTGGAAGTCGAACATTAGGGTTTTGGATACATCAAGGATGCTCATTCCTACGTAGATAGCCTTATTAAACAACAATTTCGTTTTAGACATATGAACTGCTGCTAGCTGCTCGGTGAAGATGGTTCTGCTTTTGAAATTTGGTTTTGCCAGCCACTTTTGGACTTGTCGTTCCTTTGTTGCCAGGCGAATGTCGACTTCGGTTTCGGATGTTCTCCATAGTCTTCCCAAACACCGAATTGTTCATCAGTTTAAAGAAGTCTTTCTCAAAATCGTTTTTTGCCTGAGTTCTCATATCGGTATTTAGGTCTATGTATTTCTTCAACCATCTGCTTTGGTTAAAGCATACGGCTCGATGCACTTTCGTCAGCTTCATCCCCAGCGACAAGTACTGCTTCAAGTTGCGGTAGTGTAATACGTATTTCTCCTTGTCGTGGAGGGTGAGAAGCAGCTTGCTCTCCTTAGCCCCCGGCGGTATACGTTGTTCTGGGGCGAGGGGGAGGTCGGAATGCGAGTCGTGGAGCTCTTTAGGGTACTCCAAATCCACCTCCAAGATGTATCCCATGTCATTGTCGTCTGCTACATCCATGATGTCAATGTAGCCGTACCCGTTACCTTCCCACTCGAACTCCATTGGCTCCACCCACTTGAAACCACCGTAGGGCATGTGCTGGCTCATCGACCACCCGTATAAATTGTTGGCGTCCAGGTAGGTGAGGTAGCTGGTAGGTTTCTCCTCATCATAGTCCTCGGTGTACGGGTTGTTAGCCTTAGCGTAGCGGCATGAGACTTGGGAAACTCCTCCTCGAATTCCTCTGCCAATCATCAGACTCATGTTGTAGTCTGAGAGCAACTCCAGCTCGATGTTAGTGACCTTGAGCATGGCGCTCCAGGCGAGTCCAGGTGCGGGTGAAATACCAGGCTGGATCTAGTTGATAAGTCTTGAGGCACACGTCTCGGAAGTTCTCCATGATGTCGGCTAATAGAAGCACATCTGTCTTGTTGTAGAGCTCCATATATTCCTGCATGTTTTTGATGTTGAATGTAGTCCAGATCTTCTGCGCATGCTCGTAGTCTTGATCGGAGATTCCAGCCATATTTAATTTGTTATAAAAGTCTTCTTTTGCTGGTAGAGATGTCAACTCGAACTTTTCTAGGGAGTCCATAAAGTCGTAGGGGTAGATCCCCTTTTGTGTAAGCAACTGCAGTTGCTCTCCAAAGTAGAATTGTGAGGTGTGTTTGAAATGTTCGGGAGCGAGGTTCTTTACCAATTTATCGAGACTTGAAGCCATGAACCGGCACGAGTCGAGGAATCGCAGCTTCACCCCACCCTCAATCTCGACGGTGTACGAGATATAGCGTTCTTCATTGTTAGGTACGACGCTGATGGTCTCGTCGTTCAACCCAAACATTTTGATGAATAAATGGGTGTCATACCCACTCAAGTTATGGATAAAAATGGGTATAAAATTTGGTTTCCGAAACTTGAGGTTGCAGAGGTTGTGGGCTGTGCCTCTAAACTTTCCGGTGAGGTGATCGTGATCACGAACCTTGTAGTCATCTGGGTTGGTAAAAGGCTTTTCACAGATGTGGCAGGTTGGTAGCCGTGATAAATTCCTGCTCGTCGTCCGCAGTTAGCTGCATCGGGATGGCTGCAGCGGTGGAGTAGAGTTGGTGAATCTTCCTCGACTCATCTAGTAGACGTTCTACGAAGACCTGGGCGGCATCCTCTCCAAAGTAGCTGACGGGGTGGGCGTAGTCTCCATCGGTATACACGATGTAGTAGCAGAAGCTGATGGCCTCATGCTTCTGGTACTTCTCGGTATAGCATCTTCTTGGTCCAATCGCTCGATCCTCGTTCTCCTCGATGGGTGTGAGCATGCACTCAAAGTCCGCGTACATTGCGAACGGGACTCGCATCTTCTTCTGCCCCTCTTCAAACTTGATACTGCTTCCCTCCGGTGGCATAATAATCTTGACGGCTTCGTGCTCGTTGCAGTCCTCCATGTGACGGTTGAGTAGGTCTTGCGTTCCAAAGTGTAGCAGGCAGCGACGACATATGTAGGTCCCACCATGATGATTAGTAGTCTGGGACCTAACGAGTCGGCTGAGGTCTCTAATGAGACAATAATGCGTGTTGTCTCCGTCTTTGATGTATAGGAGGTCGATATGAGTGTGTTTCTCTGCATTTGTTACCAGCAGCGGGTATACGATGCACTTTTCGTCGTAGGCGTAGACGTTGATGGAAAATCCGCTCCTCTTCTCGAATAGCGTGATTTTATCAAGGGTGACGGGGAAGTTGATTCCTTGGAGATGTTGATCCAGCTCGTGTTCGAATGGTAGATAGTGGTGGATACGGCGAGGTTGATCTTGCCATGAGACGGGATGGAGAGCCGCTAACACAGACCAGAGGAAGCATTTCTGATCAGTGTTTTGTATATTTAGAACAGCCTTCTTATCGCTGATCTTTTTTGGCAGCTCGGTGTAGGTTGATGCGTGAATGGGATCGTATCGGTTAACTCTAAGCTCCAATCCAATGATCTTTGCTAAGGTCCAGCCAGAGCCTTTAGCGTAGAATTCATCCATCTCCTTCAAAAGCTTCCCCTCAGCATCCTCCACATAGGCCAAGATGTCTACGGTTGGGAGTATAACCACGTTCTTGGTCTTAAAGTTCATCTCTTTGTCCTCTACCTTGTCTCCAATCGGCTTCTTATACTTGACAAGGAAGATGAGGTTCGTCTTGATGTTCTTTTCCCTCGCATTCTCCTCGATCTTGCCTTTAACCAATTCACGAGCTTGTTGTAGAAATCCAGCGGGGTCCTTTATGTTAGGCTTGTTATCGATGGAGTACGTCTTCATTCGCCCCTTGAATGCCTTCTCGATTTCGATAATCTCCAATTGTTTATGTCCTCCGATGAGATCGCCTACTGCTGTTTTAACCGTGTTGTATGCTAACACGATCGAGGAGCGCACGTTGTTGATGATTGATGACGAGCTCGTTGATGGCTGAGGCTCATCATCCATGCGGGCGGTCTTGGAGATAGATGGGATAGGGTTCTCAGCCTTCCTCTTGAGGTGACCCGGGTTGCACTTCTTGAGGTGCCGTCTGAGGTTGGAGATAGTGATCATGAGTCCGCAAGCCGGACAGGGACGTTGAGGCTCCCGGGTTGTTGTAGGTCCGGTGCAGCTCTTGAGGTGGCGAGCTATGTTTACCTTAGACATAGTCTTGCTGCATCTAGGGCATGCAATCTGGTTGGAGTTCATGATGATCTGCAAATGAATTTATAGGTTATGTACGTAGTAAATAGCGGAGCTGCTAGATGTGTCTCGTTCAACAGTCTGAGACTGAATGATGTTTGTCCTGAAATCATCGTAATATATATGCCGCAGATCCAAGATGGCTGCCCCCAGTCCTGCCAACCTGTTGGGAACCTTGTTATACTGTATAAAATGCACTTTTAGCCTAGCTATATTGTATTGCATGCGTATCTGTACACGTGTACCAAATTTGAGCGAAATCGGACGGTAAATAACGAAACTAGACCCAAAGTGGTGGGGGTAAAGATAAGTCCAGAGACGACATATACATAATACAAACGGTTTATATTGTATGGCATGCGTATCTGTACACGTGTACCAAATTTGAGCGAAATCGGACGGTAAATAACGAAACTAGATCCGGAGTGGTAGGGGTAAAGATAAGTCCAGAGACGACATATACGTAATACAAACGGTTTATATTGTATGGCATGCGTATCTGTGCACGTGTACCAAATTTGAGCGAAATCGGACGGTAAATAACGAAACTAGATCCAAAGTGGTGGGGGAAAAGATAAGTTCAAAGTTGTTATTTTTGGAAAAATTTTGTTATAGGTAGGTCGGAAATGGTGTACGCAGGTGGGCCTAAAGACTTTCGGGGGTCGAAAAAAATTTCCAAGGCTCTAGGACGCACCGTTTTCGAGATATAAGCAAAAAACCACTTTTTACGGGAAATGTATTGACTGTTTCGGAGAATACCTAAAGACTAGAAAGTGGCTCAGTGTTAGACACATCGGTGTTCTAACACGGCACTGGGGAGGGTAAAAGCAAGCTAAGGGAACCTAGTGACGACTCCTAACGGCAGTTGCCTTATGAGGAAAAGCCAGTGCGTCACACGCTGGCCCCACCCGGGTATCCGCTGCCAAGTCGAAGTTGGCCGAGAGTGCGTCCCACCACTCTCACGGAATCCCCCGCGAGTCCTTTAGCAAACTTTAGCCTTGCAAAGTTTGCTAAAGGACTGATCGGTGTTTAAAACTGACCGAATCACAAAGACTCAAGGCTTGTCTCTAACACCGACCGTATATTTTCTAAATACTCACCAACAGAGAAGTTCTGCGCAGGCAGGAATCAGAGAGTCAGGAGAGAACAGTACTTGCCGCTTGAAGGCTCGTCGACAACTGATCGCCGACCGGTGTGTTTACACAAGACCTCGACGATTGCCGAAGGTTCCCGACAATCTCCGGAAACCCCCGAAGGTATTCTCCGAAACAGTCAATACATTTCCCGTAAAAAGTGGTTTTTTTGCTTATATCTCGAAAACGGTGCGTCCTAGAGCCTTGGAAATTTTTTTCGACCCCCGAAAGTCTTTAGGCCCACCTGCGTACACCATTTCCGACCTACCTATAACAAAATTTTTCCAAAAATAACAACTTTGAACTTATCTTTTCCCCCACCACTTTGGATCTAGTTTCGTTATTTACCGTCCGATTTCGCTCAAATTTGGTACACGTGCACAGATACGCATGCCATACAATATAAACCGTTTGTATTACGTATATGTCGTCTCTGGACTTATCTTTACCCCTACCACTCCGGATCTAGTTTCGTTATTTACCGTCCGATTTCGCTCAAATTTGGTACACGTGTACAGATACGCATGCAATACAATATAGCTAGGCTAAAAGTGCATTTTATATAGTATAACAAGGCTAATAGTGTATTTTATAGTACAAAAAGGGAATTTGAGGGAAATTTGGGAATTTTTGGGAGGGAAAATTCCCAACAGGTTGGCAGGAATGGGGGCAGCCATCTTGGATCCGGGGCCGCCATCTTGGATCCGGTCACGTGACCTTCCCCCACCACCGACTCTTCATTTGACGAAAACTCTTCATGAGACGTTTGTCAATGCCCATATCCCTACTACTAGCCTCTGCAGACTCTTAATATGTTTATTGACCATATTAATAATAAATGACCAAACAGCACCCTACTCCTCCAATGTTAATCTCATTTTGACAGTTTAATTCAAGATATGTATGACAAGACTGTCACAAACTGTGATCTCCAGATGAGTCAATTACTGTACTAGATGCCCAGCACTGATGATATAGATAAAAAATAAATATTCACTTCTGTAAAATGTGACTTACAATTGTATCATACACAGAAAAACACTACAGTATCCCCAAAGTAGAGTAAAAAGGCACGCATCACTCCCACGGGAACTGTAGTCAGGAGTGGCTCAAATGGCGGGAAGACACAGCAGTAAATCCTGTGCTGAAGGTGCGGTAGTTGGTGGAAATTTATTGTGCGGGGTCCAGCAGTCTCCTATATATTGGGCCTTCGGCCAGTCCTTTCACATCAATCCTACAGTCAAGTAGGATTTTAGACTGTCAAGTAGCGGTATTTTAACTGTTTATCAGTCAAAGATAAGTAAAAATTGTTTAAATTAAAATAACAGCACACATATTATCCGTCTTATGAAAACATTTGTTTACGTGTTACAAAATCATAAAATTACTTTTTGAGATATTTTAAAAGGATAATTTAAGTTAAACGAAGAGTAGTTTAAGCAGACAGAGAATTAGGGCATTTGAAGTTCCCGCGTCTGCCGCCTGCTACACTTACATACCGCTTGGAGGCGCCAGACCGGGTCTAACAAAAACTGCCGACCGCAACCATCAACATGTTAGAGTTTGCCATCTCTGCTTGCTTTGAACATTGGCTTATTTATGCCATTCATAAGTAGTTTGTTCTAATCCTTGCAAGTGATTTGAGACGTTTAAGTTGTCAGAGACGAGTTATTTGGTGTTAAGTAGTTACTGCTGAGAAAAGCGGTCCTAACCCAACTATCGTAAGTATTAGCTTTGTTTTGTTTCATTCTGCAAGTAGAAGTTTTGTTTTTATTTGAATTATTTCATTTGCAAGGTGAGTAGCCTGAGTACCTTTTGGATTTACATTTCATAGGTCTCCCTTTGGCTTTGGACTGCCGTGAAAGGCGGGACTTAGCCCAAGCGTATGTAGGTTTCGTAGGTCCCTTTTTGCCTTTGGACTGCCGTGAAAGGTGGAACTCAGCCCAAGCGTATGTAGGTTTCGTAGGTCCCCTTTTGCCTTTGGACTGCCATGAAAGGCGGGACTCAGCCCAATCGTAGGTAGGTTTCGTAGGTCCCCTTTTGCCTTTGAACTGCCGTGAAAGGCGGGACCTGGGGGTTTTAGAACATAAGGACAGAATATAGAAATTTCCAGTATTCTTTATCCTGGCCATACTGTTCCAACCTGCCTCGAGGCGAGAGGTGATGATGAGCTGTGGTCTTGTGCCACTTGAATGATCTTTCGAGATTAGATGTTGAACCGTTCGTCTCGACTCTATTTCTTAACTCCGACCCCTGGAACTATACCCAGCCCGCTGCATCTATCCTAGCTGGCAAGTGTGCGAACTATTTGTACGATACCGAACTTAACTAAAAACGTACTTTACAACTGTGACGTAGGTAACTGTAATGTGGGTAACTGTGACTTGGGCAACTGTGGTGTAAGGAACTGTGACGTAGGTAAATGTAACGTGGGTAACTGAAACGAAGGTAACTGTAATGTGGGTAACTGCGACTTGGGTTACTGTGGTGTAAGGAACTGTGACGTAGGGAAATGTAACGTGGGTAACTGAAACGAAGGTAACTGTAATGTGGGTAACTGTAACTTGGGCAACTGTGACGTAAGGAACTGTGACGTAGGTAAATGTAACGTGGGTAACTGAAACGAAGGTAACTGTAATGTGGGTAACTGTGACTTGGGCAACTGTGATGTAAGGAACTGTGACGTAGGAAAATGTAACGTGGGTAACTGAAACGAAGGTAACTGTAATGTGGGTAACTGTGACTTGGGCAACTGTGGTGTAAGGAACTGTGACGTAGGGAAATGTAACGTGGGTAACTGAAACGAAGGTAACTGTAATGTGGGTAACTGCGACTTGGGTTACTGTGGTGTAAGTAACTGTGACGCAAGAAAAGTTTTATTTTTTTTAGTATAACCGTTGCAATTGTTTTAGTTTTATATATATATATATATATATATATATATATATATATATATATATATATATATATATATATATAAAATAATTAACTTTCAATATTTATCCTGATATCATTATCCTATTATTGAAATTTCAACTTAAAAGCCAAAGTAACGTTAATTTAACAAAGAAGTTCTAAATTTAAGGCATTGAAAATTGAATAGATGGTTCTTAAGCTATTTTTAAAAAACAACAATTCTGCATAGTTAAATTCTTCTTCTTTTTTTAATTCCTTGTAATACAATACTTTTAAGACTATAACGGTAATTTACCAATTATAAATAGAAACACCAATTATATCTTTTGTGCTAAAAAAGTATTTCTAATCACAATTAATGTAACTTTGAAAACGAACTTCCCTTATTTATCTAGCGTATTCATTAATTATATATTTTTAAATGTACAAGCTGTTAATAGGTTGTAAATTTAATCATACAAACTTAAAAAAGGAAATGTTTCTATATGTATTACATATTTTGCCTAACCACTTGGATTTGCACTAGGAAAATGGCAGTTCAAAGAATAAAAACTAATTCTGTTAATTTTTATTTTGTATTCACTTAGAGAAAAAAATAAATGATATTTTGTATAGGATTAAATATGGTACAATATTCTACCAAATGAAATCATCCAAATTTATGATTCAATACAGTTTAAAAGTTTAGGACTTATAATAAAGTTGGTTCGAAGTTATAAGTCTTATATTAGCTATAAGACTATATTGATGATAAAACTTCCTGCAGAAACTTCCTCTTGCATCAGCTTACTTAATAGACTTTGCAACTTCATCATTCAACTAACTGAGTGAATTGATTTAATATCATTTCATATTTCCTTTTATGTTTGTACTGCATCAGTCGTATTTTGCTACTAAATTAATTTTCAAATATAGTTTTCCCTTAATTACTAATTCAGTCTTGCAGTGAGCTTGAATTTTATTGAAACAATTTTATACGGTAAGGTATTTCAGATGACGTTTTTAGTGG